>JAWQFJ010023268.1:57500-60000 GCA_034096865.1 Theodoxus fluviatilis | reverse complement strand
CGCTCTTTCTCCACAAGTGTATAAAATCGTTTCCCCATTACCGCCCCAAATGCATCACTTTTAGCTGGATTTTCTGGCTTGTTAATGTCTAGATTTAACTGCCTTTTACGAATTGCATATGGAGACAACGGATTTCTTATCCACAACCCACAGGCGTCGCAGAAGTGAAAATATGTGAAGGCGGATAACTGGCTTCTCTGGACTTTTTTTCTTTCACTTAATAAAAACCGCTGGGGCTGAACCTCCAGGTTTTGGCATTTAAGAAAAGCTTGGGTTCGAACCCGCAACCTCTCGAGAAAAGAGGGGGGAAACACACATAAAAACACAACAAAACCACAACCTCTCAAAAGAAGAGAAGAAAAAAAAAGTTTCAGCGCAGAATCAAACCTGGTCATGCATGACCAAGAGTCGAACGCTCTACCAGCTGAGCCATTAGAGAATTGCAATGACGGAGTGTTTGTAAAGCATGTAAATCCATTTCTAAGCTATCGGCCCAGGAACAATCAACCATATATTTTAAACATGATGGTAGGTTCAGGAAGCTCCTATTATGACATGCTTTGCTTTCCTTTGGCATGTCATAGACGCTGAATTAACACTCACACAGTCACACAGAGGAGGAAGTGTATTATAGATGTTCAACCCAGACATGTGCATTCGTACTCATTCAGTGATTCACGCACACACCGTGTGTGGTTACCGTGGTTACGTTGTGTTTTCTTCGCGTAGACACTGATCTATATCTAAATACGTGGAGTAGATAGAAAAAAATGGCTAGCAAGAAAAAAGAGAGAAAGGCAAGGGCAAAAAACTTCAGTGAAACCGAAATGAGTGTGTTGGTCCTGAAATGCGCCGCTTACATAAAATCTAAGCGCAAGAAGGACTTGCCTGACGACGTCATTCTTTCGGTTGCTGTGCCTTTGAATAATTCTGGGTTCGACTGATTTCTTTATGGATCTCGTCGGTGATGGCCAAGATTTCCTTTCGATGGAATCGAATCTTTCTGAACACCTCTTCATCATTAAATACTTCTAACGGGTGCCTTCGGTCTCGGAATACTCGGTTTTTCCTTAACAGATTGTCATGAATTCGTTTCTTAAGCACAATCGCTGCCATCTTGCCTCTCTCGATAACCCCGGTTTATCTATTTATCTTGCCGACTTCGGGAGAATAGTTTAACACTCTGCTTTGACGCGAGTTTAGGGCTAAATCGCCGTCATGAATAGGAGAATTTAAACCGAAGTCAAGATAAATCGGGGATAGGAGATAAATCGAGTGTTAAAAAGATAAATCGCCGTCGTGAATACGGGCCAAGAACAATAAAAATACAGCCAGAGAACTACCAGAATCGGCGATAGGCCCTGGACGCCTAAGCAAGCCGAAGAATTCTATTCTATTCTATTCTATTCACCCTCCTTCAAAAATCTCCTCGCAAATGACGTCACGTTATTCGACGTCAAATGATGACGTCACAAATTTTGCAAATTGGAGTCTGTTGAATCGTTTTCATTGAAACACCAAAATGTAAAAAAAGTCACTTTCTTTTCAAACCTCGATTCTGAAAATTTGATAATATTGAATGGGACCTAACTTCCAGGCAGTGTGCAAAATCTCAAGGAAATCCGTCCAGTAGTTTTTGAGATATTAGCCGTGAAGATGGGACAGACACACACACACACACAGAGACAGATAAAAACCGCTGGCGCTGAACCTCCAGGTTTTGGCATTTAAGAAAAGCTTGGGTTCGAACCCGCAACCTCTCGAGAAAAGAGGGGGGAAACACACACACACATAAAAACACAACAAAACCACAACCTCTCGAAAAAAGAGAAGAAAAAAAAAGTTTCAGCGCAGAATCAAACCTGGTCATGCATGACCAAGAGTCGAACGCTCTACCAGCTGAGCCATTAGAGAATTGCTATGACGGAGTGTTTGTAAAGCATGTAAATCCACTTCTAAGCTATCGGCCCAGGAACAATCAACCATATATTTTAAACATGATGGGTAGGTTCAGGAAGCTCCTATTATGACATGCTTTGCTTTCCTTTGGCATGTCATAGACGCTGAATTAACACTCACACAGTCACACAGAGGAAGAAGTGTATTATAGATGTTCAACCCAGACATGTGCATTCGTACTCATTCAGTGATTCACGCACACACCGTGTGTGGTTACCGTGGTTACGTTGTGTTTTCTTCGCGTAGACACTGATCTATATCTAAATACGTGGAGTAGATAGAAAAAAATGGCTAGCAAGAAAAAAGAGAGAAAGGCAAGAGCAAAAAACTTCAGTGAAACCGAAATGAGTGTGTTGGTCCTGAAATGCGCCGCTTACATAAAATCTAAGCGCAAGAAGGACTTGCAGGACGGGCGTGAGGCTGGTGTTGAGGAAGAATGTGAAGTAGACGTGCTTGCGATTGTGGAAGAATGTGGAGGTGGTTTGTAACTTTGTTCATGTAGCAAAGAACGTGTATGATTACTTGTGTTTGTGAGTGTAGA
>JAWQFJ010023268.1:25000-42500 GCA_034096865.1 Theodoxus fluviatilis | reverse complement strand
ACTATCATGCTCACATGTACATGCACGCGCACGCACCCACACAACTTCATACTCGCGCACGAGCACACACATGTACACGCAGGCACATACGCATAAACACTCAACACATACATACACAGGTACGCACGCACACACACATATATACACATACACACACGCACGCGCGCGCACGCACACACACATACACACACACATACACACACAACGCATACACACAAACACGCACGAACACAGAACGTAACTCCCCCTCACCCCTCCACCCCCACCCCACCCCCATCCCACCCCACGTACATTATTTTGTCAGCGGAGCACACACGCGTACGTGCAGGCACACCCAGCTATGCTGGCACACGTGTCACGGAACTGCCTGTCACGCGCACACTGCCTCGACTGCCCGGGTGTGTTTGGTCAACACTCCACCTTATCATCGCGCGGCACTCGTAACTGTCAGGGAGACGACGTTCCAATTTCTCTCTCTCCGATTTCCTCGGAAATACCTTCAACTTGACACTGACGTTACCAGCTTAGTCAGCCGACCTCCGCAAATCTCTGCACCAGCCCGTTCTAGCTCCTCGCACCGAGGCATAGCGCACGCGGAGCCCGCTTGCTCTGCTCTTTCGCGAGCCTTCCAGCCTTCGGACTCAGGCGACGCAAAGTAGGCGGGGCTTGCCAGTGGGTGGGAGCATGGTGCTTTGATTGACAGGCGTCTGCCAGAGGCGCACGCCCTCCTTGCTTTAGAAGGCGTAGCTTGTGTCACAGCAGAGCGTGAGTGGGAGAGTATCGCGTGCTCGTCTGCCGAGTCTTGGAACTGAGTCTGTCGGTGCTGGATCTGTCGCGGCCTGGCGGAGGAAGCCAGACCTGGAGGAATGGTGACGGAAGAATGAAACAAAGCGAAGACATTGACTGTCAGAAAGCGCATGTGAATGAAGTGGCGACGACGACGACGACGACGACGACCACGACGACGACGACGACCACGACGACGACGACGATGATGATGATGATGTGATGACGAAGACGACATGATGGTGATGATAACGACGACGACGACTACGACGCGACGATAAATACTAGTCTGAAATAGGTGGTGGTGGTGGCGATGGTAGTGATGCTGTTGTGTCATTGGAGGAGGAGGAGGAGAAGGAGGAGGAGGGCCAAAATGTAGTAATGAAGAACAGAATAAAGTGAATAGGTACCCCACCCCTACCCCCACCCCCACCCCACTTTCCCAACCTTCCCCCAAAAAGGGAGAACAGAAAAAGTATTAAATGTGACTTTTACAATGATAAAATGAAATGTGTTTGTGCGCGCGTGTGCGCGTGTGTGTATGTGTGTGTGTATGTGTGTGTGCGTGTGCGTGCATACGTGCGCGCGCGCACAAAACTGGCATGGTCTGAAGTCCAACATGATGCAGTTTTTGATCATGAAAATCTCTACGGCATCTGTGCTTGCCAGTTTCTCTGCAGTTTAATGGAAAAATGAGGACACGACAAACATTAACAAGAAATCTAAATGCTGGACGGAGACGAAATCGAAGATGAAGGTTTGAGTGCCTTTTCTGACGAGCTTAAAAATGTTATTAGTTGTGTTATTCTTACGGTGGGCTGATTGATTTTCCTTTCCCGATGAGCTAAATATGTTGATAGTTGTGTTACTCTTACAGTGGACTAATTGATTTTCCTTTCCCGATGGCTATAAATGTCATTAGTAGTGTTACTCTTACAGTGGAGGACATTTTCGATCGAAAACGAGGGTGAAGCAAGAGGGAATGAGTGACGCCGAACTGTCAACAGTTTTATACAACAATGTTGAACTTTGTTTAATGGACACATACACTAAAGTACTGCAAGCAAGCAACCCTGATTTCAAATTCCACAGCACGTAGGGTTACTAGTGCATTTTGAACTATTTTCACTTTTTTGTTAAGATACAAAACTGGACATGAAATAAACTGCATCTCGACACAGAGCTATCAGCCCCCACAGCGAACAAGGCATAGGAAGGTTCAATGCCAGAGCAGGGGCGGGTTTCAAAATAGGTAGTCGATCTTGGTCGCAAGATCTTGCTTCGCAGTAAGAGCTAGCTAAAAAAGAAACTACCCAACGTGACGAAGTAATGCGCATGCGTAGACGTCACGACAAGAGGTGAACTGGCCACATTTCAATGGCCGACGTGTTGCCGGTTCATTCAGAAAACGCTCTATTTCGAGATACTAGCAACCCATCCAAAGAAAATAGAAGCCATGCACAGCATTAATTTATCAAAGGTGTATGTTGAATGCATTAATAGATCGTGAAACCTCCTACAGTTTACACATCGAATGCAGGTCAACGCATCCACGACGAACTTTTGTCTCGAATCTTAAAAGCTAGGCACCTCTCAAGCTGCCTCGCTCAATCTACGCTCGTCTACGATTGGCTCGATAGCAAGCAAAGAATGAAGCTGCCCATTCGGCGAGATCTACGTAGATCTACCGAGATCTTCGCATTTTGAAACCCGCCCCTGGGACAGCAATGAAGCCAGTTTACCTGAAGTGTCGACATATTGGACAGGTAAGAACACAGATTCGGCTCCTCCCCCCCTCCCCCTCTCGTCATCACCGTGGTCCCCCCGTGGGAGGGCGGAAGGAGGGGGGGTGTGGCTGTGGGGAGGACGGCTGTCAGCAGCATCGTGTCCACACATTCTTAATCCGTCCGTCATTCACAACACGTGTCAGCAGTCCCACAGGCACACACTGGCACAGAGGGGGCGTGGGGCACAAGCAGACAGGCAGGCAGGGAGGGCGTGAGAGGGAGGGGAAACAAGACAGGATTAGATGAGATGAAGGGAGAGAGAAATAGAGGGAGAGATAGAGAAAGAGACAAACACAGAGAGAGAGAGAGAGAGAGAGAGAGAGAGAGAGAGAGAGATCTGAAATCCTTGCAAGCCAACTGACCCTTTTACAAATTGTATGGAAATAATATTTACGTAGCCAATATGTAGGTGCATATTTTGGAGAGAGAGAGAGAGAGAGAGAGAGAGAGAGAGAGAGAGAGAGAGAATGACTGACACGCACGCACACACACGCACACACACACATACATGTGCGAGCGCACACACACACACAAACACATGCACGCACGCACACACACACACACACACACACACACACACACACACACACACACACGGTCAGACAAACAGACACAAAAGCAGATAGAGGGACAGAGACGGGCGGACAGAGGGAAAGCGAAACAGGCAGACTCAATGGAGAACGGACGGACACAGACCGACACATAGACGGAAGCACAAACAATACAGATACACAAAAAACCACAAACATACAACAAGCACACCCCCCCCCCCCCCACACACACACACACACGACATACATGCACAAACACGCGCGAACACGGACACACACACAAATACATGCGCGCGCGCGCGCGCACACACACACACACACACACACACAGACACTCACACACACACTGTCACACACATGTGCACATGCATGCACACACACACGGAAACACAATTTTCCGCCGAGAGATAACCGATTGCACGCCAGGTACACTGAGGCAAGATTTGCTTTCAAGAGTGCTCGATAATCAATCATTCCTTCACATTGTATTCAGCAACCGAACAAAATCAATACGACATTCACGAAATCAAGATCACGTCTACGCTGGTCTGTTAGTCCGGAGTACATCCAAACACTTACATGCCAAATTCTGTCTGCGCGTAATTAAGAGACAAACATTGTCCCCTTTTTTTCTATGGAACAGCAGGCAAGGAGAGCACCGCTGTAAACTGGGCGCAAATGATGAGTTAAATTGGGATGAGCTGAGGAAGAAACAAGGTCAAAGGTGGGCTGGTGCATGGAGACGGAAGGGCAAAAGGTCATGGAGTTCGGGTCGGACAGATAAGCACCCAGAGTCAAGACAGAGGGATGGAATCTAGCCGAGGTGATGGACTATAAACACAGCACTGATGCAGTGCATTTTCTGCGATTCATGAAAAAGTCAGAAATGTACATATTTGGTCTGTCACCGCAGTTCATTATTGTTTTTAAAAATCAATACTTTATACTTAGCTTAATTTCTGACCATTTTTTAAAATCGTGCTCGACTCTCCGATAATGAAAAACTAATGTACGTCACAGTGAAACTGCAAAATAAAGGTCGATTGCTTGGAATGTGAATACTCGTGATTCTCTCTCTCTCTCTCTCTCTGTCTCTCTCTCTCTCTCTCTCTCTCTCTCTCTCTCTCTCTCTGTCTCTCTCTCTCTCTCTCTCTCTCTCTCTCACACACACACACACACACGCGCGCGCGCGCGCGCGCGCACGTACACACACACACATTCACACACACATACACACACACGCACGTACACACACACACACACACACACACAAGCACACACACTCACTCACTCACACACACACACACACACACACACACACACACACACACACACACACACAAACCCCCACCCGCACAAACACACACAACTAATACAGAAAGACACACACACACACACATACATACACACGCACACACACATACATACACACACACACACACACACACACACACACACACACACACACGAACACGCACCTCATATATGGTGTTTTCCGTAACATACAAAGCGGTAAAGACTGTAACGGGGCGCGTTTGTTAGGCAAGTGGTTTGCCTCGATGGCTAGTCGAGGGCAAGCAAGACGCACCTACGGCCAATGAACGAGAAACATTGGCAACGCCTAGCCTTCGAGATTCTCTCGAGATTCTACGCCTAACAAACGCGCCAATGCATTGTGATCGAATGGAAAAATCGGGGGCGGGGCACTGCACGGCAGACGAGTCCATGTTTGTCCAAGGGAGCGCTGGTCTGTCCACGCCACGTCATGACGTGTGGGCATCGAGGTACACTAGCAATGTCTGTGAGGGCGGAGGTCGTGGGGTCCAAGACTGTGGGCAGGGGGTCGGGCATGGGTGGGCTTGGGGTGGGCGTGAGGAGAGGGGCTAAAATAGAAGAAAATGTTGTTGTAGGCGTGATCAACATGTTCTTCAAAACGTTGGGTTGCGAGTTTAAGTTTGAGAATCTCAGAGTCACACGGGCTTGCAGAGTTGCATTATGTTTTGCTCCTTCCATCGTATGACCAACACTAGATGAGAATTCTATGAGATTCCAATCGCTATGTGCTGCGTCCGATTAGATTCCTTGACAAGTCAACTAACGACAATATTCTTCAATGCAAATTTTTCATAGTGCGTTAGAGTATGTGGTCAATACGGTTTTTCGAAGGACCCCGTCTCTAATTGGCAGTCAGTGTCAGCACACAATGCACTTGAAAGGAGTCATTTGCCATTGGTCATAACAAGAAAGAATGGCGCCAAGGAGAAGTTTGTGAAAGAGAGATAGTGGAGATGAACTGTAAGGGAAAGCTTCTATGCATGTACAGAGCACGATGAGGTTCGTGGGCTGGGGAGTTTGCAGGGTATGGGTAGGTGGGGTAGAGGGTGGAACTGTGCACTTCCGTAGGGCGGAGGGGTAGTGGGATGAGAGGGGAGGAGAAGGTGTGGGTAGTTTGCAGAGAGGCACGGAGGTTACCACGGTCACGGCACTGGATCTGTGAATGGGAATGCCTGTTATGACGGCCCAGCGCTTCCTACACAACATGGCCACCCCACACCTGCACAGGGCGGGGGTGGACATGGATTGGAGGCGGGCTGGAGGACAGGTGGGGTGGGGGACAGGTGAGGTGGGGGGTGAGAGGAGGAAGAGTGGTGGGTGGAGAGGCAAATAGATGATCGGGCAGAGTGGAAGATACATAGATAGCAGCGCGGCCTCCAACCCAAAGTGTGTTCCATTTTGCGACACAGCGGAGGTATACATGCAGAACCTCATTTTCTGCCTGCATATTTTATCTTCTTTCAGTTTCCTTCTGCTGTGGTTCAAACGTGATTTGCGCATGAACTGAATGAGAAAATATGACATTTCACTTCTCTTCTTATAGTCTCATTGGTACTCACGGTTCCTTCTTCCTTTAAAGTCTACATATCTAGCATCGTGACCTAAATCAAATAGGACAGCAGATTGAAGACAAACTCCAGGTACTGAGAATTGTGTTTTTTTATTGTCATCATAGCACCAAACTCGCACAGACAAACGAAGACAAATCCGACCAAAATGCCGAGAGGAATAAATAGCAATTTTGGCCGTTGCCACAAGACTCCCACGAAACAGCCAACCACAATGAAAGTACATGTATACATGCCATGGATTTCAATGCACCGATAAATACAGATATCAAATCATTACCATGAAGATGTCACATTTATCAGATGGCATCTCTTGTGCACGGACTCATTTTCTTACAAGATTAATCAAATGACCGAGTTATAACAACCGACCTTCACGTTGAATGCATCAAATGGAAATGCCCTGACGATCATCATTAAGAAAAAATAACAAACAGTTAGCATGGTTGATGAAATTCACAAGAAAGCCAAATACGAGTGCCACTGCATTTCATACTACCGTGCCCCGAACAGTAAATGGCATGAGTTTTAGCGTACGGGTGAAAACGTTTGAGGTCCAATGGTTTGAGTATTCTACGCATCAATTCCATAATGATAGTAATTATATTAATGATAGTAATAATTATTTTTGTAGCTTTTTGAGGAAATTATTCTTGGAGAATTTCATCCCCGGTCGCCACTGCGCAACGCCTAGTTAACCGGTTTAACTTCACTGTAGGAGAGGCAATGTGGGTGAAGCATTTTGCCCAAGGAAGCAACTCTGGAATCTTTGCAGCTGCGAACGCCGCACCCGTCAGCTGCCAGCGACTGCAGGTCCAACGGTCTAACCGCTCGGCCACAGAGCGCCACAAATATATTGTTGTGTTATCTTAAAATGTTGAATTGTTATCATTATATTTATTATTATGATTGTTGTTTTTATTATTATTATATTTATCATTATGATGATGATGATGATGATGATGATGATGATTATAATTATTATTATTATTATTATTACTACTACTACTATTATTATTACTAGCATTATTATTATTATTACTATTATTGTTGTTGTTGTTATCGCTGGTGGAGGCAGGACAGGCTTTGTCACGGTTTTTTCAAAAACTTTCAGACACGCCGTCCAAAGGAATGCGCTCTGTGGAGACACCACTATGGGCGTGACACTCAGCTCCTTCATTTTGCAAGGAGGCGAGGATTGTATTTATTTAAGCAGAATCATTAGTGTTTAAACATGATAAAAATATGAAGTTTTGATTAAAGTGGTTGTGATGAGCATTATTTACAAAACATATAGTAATTCTTACTTCTGATTCAAAATGTTGACGTGATCAGGGGCACGCGCAAGATGCAATTAGAAACATTTAAAAAAAAACTATTTCAGATGCGTTTCCGAATTGGAAAATGAAGAGATCAACGATGCATTACCTCTGCTCAGAAAGAGTAATGCTGCTGTCAATGTTTAATTAAGCCTGGCACTTCCATGCACCAATAATCAGAAACAACACGTTGACTTTACGTCTGTTTTCGTTCCTGCGCGTCCAGTGCTCGTTTTTAAGCCACCCTTGCGCAGTGACCCGACCACGAAGGGCGTTTCACGGGTGAAGAGCAATGCAACAAATGGTGAGTAATTACAAGTAACACATAGTATGCCACCATCACACCCACTGACGATGATATATTCATAGTTACATGTTCATCCAACAAACAGATACTGCAGCAGGCATGGACAGGCCGCCTATCCACGGAGACACAGTTGATACCACGACGCTGTTAAGGGAGAGGGCCTCCAAGAGACAAGCCAACAGATGCAAGGAAAAATGTAACACATTATTTGGGTGATTTACAGGAACAGGTTGCTCGGGCAGAATTTACGGCAACTATACCAGACTTTAATCAGTTAGCTCATTCAAAGACTAACAAAGGTTCAAATCAAACGGCACAGAACAAAATCAATTCCATAGAGCTTGTGCTGCGCTTCGTTAAAAAAAGCAGTAGTGAAAACCTGGTGAGATTCGTCCAAGCTTGCGCCAGGAAGATAAAATACTGGAATTCTTATGCGCAGTTTCTCTGTGTTTATTTCCGGAACAGAGAATGAACCTCACCCTCGCTCTTTCTCTCACACAGTCGTATTAATATATGTAGCAGCAACCGACCCCTCTGGCCATTTCCAACAATACTTCATGACGTACTCGACAATCAACATGGTAATGTCAATGACTTTTCGGATGGGCTTCGTGAACTTTCTCGAGGCAAAGTAGGTCACCGCCAATTGCAAAAGAATCAGCCAATGTAAAAATTCAATTCTGGGAAATAGTGCGACAATAATGATGGCATACATTCTTAGCTCTTATCGGTACTCATCGTTTTCAGAGACACATTTCTAGACATAATATATTACGTGAGATGGAATGGTGTATTTCCTGTCGTCTCTCTGTCTCGTTTGCTATGTGTGAAGCGCGGAACGCCGTATGAGACTTCAAACTAGAGTCGACTGCATTATCTACCACTTCCCAATGCTTCATTTATTGGCCATTTAATCTTCGTCTACGCTCAAACCAACTGTGTTCATTTCTTCCATACTTTGATCAAGTCGTCATTTGTTATCTATCCTCTTATCTTGCATCCCATTTGCCGGTTCCAATCAAGATTGTTCGCATTCGTGCTTCTCTGCCAATCAAGTGAGCACATTTGATCACTTCATCACAAAGTACTACTGGTCAATTTCAGTTGACAACTCCTGAAAAGTGTTGTACTTGCAATCCAACGCACCACTAACATGGCACCCAGATGCACGCCGGTGAGAGTTTTGTCAAGAACGTTCTGTGCTTCATGCTACCACCCGCCTGCTTAACCGTATTCCATCGACATTCCCGCTGAGAAGAGCGTTCACGAGTTCACAGCTACACCGTGCTTGATGCATGATACCGAAGATTCGCAATGCCACTGGCGTTTGCCCGACATCGACATCCAAGATGGCGGCTGCACACGTCTCGCGCAACGACAAACTACAGCTGTAAATCGATCTTTACTCTGACTTGGCTAAGGTAGCTGGGAACGACTCCTGGGTGAAGTCAGACGAATACATATGTATTGTCGAGGAGCAATAGCTCTGCAACGATTAAGCAGCTTACAACATTACAATGGTGAACCAACAAGATATAGTTCGTTTTTTTGTCCGAGGAAAAGAGTACAACATTATCGCTGGCATAACATCCCATGATAAGTAAATTTCGTCACATGTGCAACATTCAGCCAGAGCAACTAGATTTTTTTCTTTGTTTGACATACTTTTCCTTTGATACTTAACTCATATCGCTGCTAAAAAGGGGTTAAAATGCATTCCAATGTTAAATAGGACTACTAAAAGTAAAAATCATTCCGTTCCATTTATCATGGAGGGAATAAGAGACAAAAAATTCATTTGTATGATACCTTGAGAAAACATGTCTTTGAGATGAAAGAGAAACCCGTGACACGCTTTTCTGGAGAGGTTTCGTCACTGAGAACAGAAAGTTTGAGAAAATTTGCGAAAATGAAAGTGTATACACTTCAGACAAAAGTGACTGGGCATCTGCCATTAATGCAATTTTCTTTCAGTGTGTTTACTTAAAAGCGGTCTTACTTGGGAGAGAGAGAGAGAGAGAAAGAGAGAGAGAGAGAGAGAGAGAGAGAGAGAGAGACAGAGAGAGACAGATAGAGAGAGAAACAGAGAGACAGACAGACAGACAGACAGACAGACAGACAGACAGACAGACAGACAGACAGACAGACAGACAGACAGACAGACAGACAGACAGACAGACAGACAGACAGACAGACAGACAGACAGACAGACAGACAGACAGACAGACAGACAGACAGACAGACAGACAGACAGACAGACAGACAGACGACGACGACGACGACAGACAGACAGACAGACAGACAGACAGACAGACAGACAGACAGACAGACAGACAGACAGACAGACAGAGAGGGACAGAGACAAGAGAGAGGGAGAGAGTGAGGGAGAGAGGGATGCGGGGATGGGGGTGGGAGGAAGGGGAGGGAACTGCAAGGAGAGGTACAGTGGAGAGCCACATCAGGAAAGGCAGTGATTTTGTGTGCATTTGGGCTTTGATGAAATAGAAACATGCTATGCACTTTAAACGTTTTGGTTTTCGACATCGTGATAATCAGTTTTGTGAGGCATGCTACACATCGAGCCCTAACCCCGTCCTACGTAAAATGAGGTTCAAAAAGTGTGAAATGTGACGAAGGCGCATCAGATACACCATGCAATCAATCGTTAACTTTTCATTATTTCATCTCGCACAAGGGAAATCACAAAGGATAAACAGCACTTCAAAGAACAGGCAATTCAAGTCATCGCTTCGAGGACAGAGTCCGAATGATACAAACCTTCGGAGCAAACGCTAAAAATCTTCGTGTGTCTTTCTTCAACATGTTTATCCCAATCCTCCAACAAGTAATTCGTGTGAGTACGTCCGTTCAATTAGTCATTCACACACTTTCGTCCTCTCTCAAAGAAAATACAGATCCCCTACTCCGGGTCACAAGTAGTAAGTTACTGTGTCTCCTGCACTTTGACACGGCCGAGAAAAATAAGCAATCTTGTTTGCAGTCACGGATCTTCAGTTCAAACTTTCTCAGTCATAACTTTAGCGATACTACAGACAAAAACGTTCCTCGTACTTCAGCTCGATCGTTCGCAACAGTACCATTAGTATAACTTGACCCCTGACACAAGTTTCTTTCTCCCTTGAATGACGCAGTAATCTCGAAGCCAGACCACCAGAGATCAGGAATAAGAGGTCAGGATTCGGTATGACGCAAACAGTTCACCAGAAAAATGTTCTGCTCGCTTCGTCCTTGAATTGGAGGTCACTGCAAGAAGTGGTCAAGGTCTGAAGGTGGGGGTCAGAAATCACTGTCAGGCGCTAGGCAAGGTCAAAGGCCGCGGTCGTATGTCATCGTTACAACATGTCAAGGTCGTAGCTTTCTCAGCCGCGTTCATGGTCGAAGGCCGCGGCTGGAGGTCATTGGCAGACGCGGTCAAGGTCAGAGGTTCCTGCAATGGGGTCGGTGGCCAGGCGAGCGACCTTGAGGGCCTCGCTGGCGGCCTTGGCGTCCAGGGACTGGTCCTTGTCCAGGGCCTGCAGCAGCCTGGCGTGGTGTTCCTGAGCCTTGGCCCTCAAAGTGGCGATGCTCTCCGTCTTGAGCTCGTCCTTGTCTCGCATGCGATCCTCGCCGCTGCTGTCGCTGCTGTCCTCGCTCTCCTTCATCTTCTTGGCCGCCTCCAGCGACTTCTTGTGCATACCTGCAGTGCAGAGAGGAAAGGGTTCAAAATGGCTTATTGCTATGAACATGCTTAGAAGTATGTATTGTTATGGTGGATTAATGATGTGCCCTCAGTCGCGCATCAGGAGGTAGCCAACGCAGTCGCTCCAGACCCCGAGCTTGTCTGTGGAACTGACATGCGCACACAACCTAGGGCAGTAACCATCAGACACAGACACATTTTTCAGTCTACTGAATTAAATATAAGTACACTCGCCCGCACGCACAAAAATCACATACATTACATACCATCCCATACCCATACCCATACCCATACACATAAACATAAACATTAACATTAACATTAACATAAACATAAACATAAGCAAACATAGACATATACATTGCATTACATTACATTACATTACATTACATTACATACATGCATACGTACACTCACAAATACATACACACAAATACATACACACGCGCGCGCGCGCACACTCACACACATACATGCACACACACACATACTCACACGCACCTATAAATAACCACCACAACAACCCACAAGCAAATATGCACAGTCGAACAAGAGATCTACACACACACACTCGCTGGCTCCCTCACACAAGCATGCAGGCGCACACACACAAGCATGCAGGCACACGCACACAGGCATGCAGGCACACGCACACAGGCATGCAGGCACACGCACTCACTGTGCGTACCCAGCAACCAAGGTGCGCTGGAGTGCTCGATGCCGAGTTCGGCGCTCTTGATGATGGAGTCGGGCAGGGGCAGAGCGTGTCTGACCATGGCTCCGTACAGCCCGTACTCCGCCATGATGCTGCTCTTGCCCCACGTCTTCTCCGTCTTGCGCCACTTGGCTCGTCTGTTCTGGAACCACACCTGCAGTGCAAAGGAATAGATGGGTGAATGAGCAAACGAAAGAACGAATGGATGGATGAACGAACAAATGAATGAATGCATGAATGAATGAATGAACGAATGAATGAATGCATGAATGAATGAATGAATGAATGAATGAATGACTAAAAAATGAAGTTGTACGGCCTATCAGCCCTTGTAGGCTATGTAAGACAATAGGGCACAAGAATCTCTAGAGCTGGTCAGAGTAAAGACTTGACAAGTACTGACTGCACTAGTCATTCGCCTTTTATGAATCGCGTTGTAGATCTGTTCTTACCCCAACCCTCGGGGGATCGCGTTGTAGATCTGTTCTTACCCCAACCCTCGGGGGATCGCGTTGTAGATCTGTTCTTACCCCAACCCTCGCCTTTTATGAATCGCGTTGTAGATCTGTTCTTACCCCAACCCTCGCCTTTTATGAATCGCGTTGTAGATCTGTTCTTACCCCAACCCTCGCCTTTTATGAATCGCGTTGTAGATCTGTTCTTACACCAACCCTCGCCTTTTATGAATCGCGTTGTAGATCTGTTCTTACCCCAACCCTCGGGGGATTGCATTGTAGATCTGTTCTTACCCCAACCCTCGGGGGATCGCGTTGTAGATCTGTTCTTACCCCAACCCTCGGGGGATTGCATTGTAGACCTGTTCTTACCCCAACCCTCGGGGGATCGCGTTGTAGATCTGTTCTTACCCCGACCCTCGGGGGATCGCATTGTAGATCTGTTCTTACCCCAACCCTCGGGGGATCGCATTGTAGATCTGTTCTTACCCCAACCCTCGGGGGATCGCATTGTAGATCTGTTCTTACCCCAACCCTCGGGGGATCGCATTGTAGATCTGTTCTTACCCCAACCCTCGGGGGATCAGCGCAGAAGAAAAACCTATCTCTCACACGCGGTGTTATTTTCAGAATGCATTCAGACCACATGTTGCCCGTTCGTTTCGCAAGCACGGTTTCGGCCGATGATCTTAAATGTTAGATGGCCCATCGTTGATCCAAGCGTCTGGTCTTAACCATTTCCACCATGTCATAGCGGTCTTGAATTATATCAGTAGAAAACGTGGTGATGAGGAAGCTCCTTTTTACAACGATCTTTATTTCTTTCTTCTTTTTTTGGCACGTCAGAGACGTTGACCCAACACTCACACAGTCACACAGAGGGGAAGTTGCATCATAGATGTTCACCTTAGGCATGTACATTCATACTCATCCACGCATACACAGGAGGGGAGTTCAGGATGCTCAGCGATTCAAATCGCTGCTCAGCGCTGCACAGCGCTTGCGCCGTGAAACGGCTTGTTCAGGACGCGTAGCGCTGCAAAGCGCTGCATGTGATTCGGCGCTTTGCAGAGCTGCGCGTCCTGAACAAGCCGTTTCACGGCGCAAGCGCTGTGCAGCGCTGAGAATCGCTGAGCCTCCTGAACTCCCCTAGGGTCACAACACATAGTAGTGACACAGGACAGCAGCCGATAGGGATTGCAAGACATTAATAATCCAGATTTTTACCGCCCCAGGGATTAAACCACCGCACTGCGTCTCGCATATATTCAAATGCCAAAGCTTGTTCAACCAAATCCGCCTGTCAAAAAGACAGGGTTTGAAAAGGCAAGCAGAAGTTGCGGAGCTGACTATGCACTCATGCAGGAGGGGAGACTACAGGATATCGCGCTGTCAGAAGCTGGTCATATATATATATCAGTAGTAAATATGATGTTGAGGAAGCTCCTTTTTGGACGATATTTTTTCCTCCTTTTTTTGTGTTGCACATCTTAGACGTTGGACCAACACTGTCACAGTCACACAGAGGGGAAGGTGCATCATAGATGTTCACCTTATACGTGTACATGTATAATCATTCACGCCTGTTGTTGGTCTCGTCTATGCTCCCCACGGCTCCAAACTCTTTAAGGGTCTGAGAAGATGTTGCAACACCTTCCGTTTCGCATGATGAGCCTATCCTTCTTCTCAACATGTGCTGACCTACAGATGGCTTTCAGTGACTGTCGCCGTCTAAGGTAAACAGACTTGCTTGAAGGCTGTTTCTGACTGTGGTCAAACATTCTCCATTTGTCGACACCAAAACTGCAGTTTTACCAGTTGCAGTCCACTCTCATTAGATAGTGTGCATCACGTGTAGTAAAATTTAGTGTTATCATCCGGCATGGTTCGGGAGGACTCCTCGGGGGTGTAATTCATGAACGTGGACTTTCAGCGTGGTCTTAGACCACTGGCGCTGGTCTCGGGCTACTGTCGTAGTCTACAATTCATTAACGTGGACTGTCGTAGTCTACAATTCATGAACGTGGACTTTGGTTCAGTCTCAGGCTGAACTGCGGACTACGGTGGTTCAAGGATTTGTTGGACTACACACCAAAGTCCAAGGCTGCCGCGAAATTAAATGGCCGACGCTGCCTACGGTTCGCGCAGAAATCGCTGTATTTTGGGACACTAGAAACCCATCGAACGAAAATGTAAGCCATGAACAGCATTAAATTATCAAAGCTGTATGTTGATTGCATCGATAGGTCCTGAAAGAGCTGACATTTTACAATAATGGAATGCAGGTCGCCGAGCATCTCAAGCTTCGCGCACTTCTATTTATAGCTGACGCGCGGACCTCAGCGACACCAGTAAACATTGTTGTCCTCGAACCTGTCTGCTGCTGTTGACATTGGGTACAATGCCAGTGTTGTCTGATGCTAAGAAAACGATACATTAAAATTGCATCTGTGTTATGAAAACACGGCTCAGATTAAATTGCTTTATTTTTGGTAACTGAGAAAATGTGTGACGATCGCCAGGGTTTCACGAGTTTGATGGGAAAAGTGCGAGCTGATCGAAGCTGATCGAGTGTACGTGTCACTGTGTGTGTGTGTGTGTGTGTGTGTGTGTGTGTGTGTGTGTGTGTGTGTGTGTGTGTGTGTGTGTGTGTGAGAGACACTGTGTGTGTGTATATTTTTCCTCATCAAGACAGATTTTTGTTCCACCCCTTCCTTACTGAATTTCAATGGTTCTCACTTGGAAATCCTGCCATATTGTAAAACTTGATCTTCTGCTCGTTTGCCTCTTGCTGATGAACTTAATAAACGGTGACACACACACACACACACACACACACACACACACACACACACACACACACACACACACACACACACACACACACTCCAGCCAGCGTCAGCTCGTACTTCATTTGTCACCTCCTGCCACGCTGTCCCTCTTCTTTTGTTTGCTTGGGCTGTGTGTATGCTGCTGTTAATGTATCCGTATTTTGCTGACACCGCTTTTATGATAGCTACCGATTCCCGCTCCGTGAAATCGGGGCTTTTCTTCGAGGTTTTGCTACCGATCGTGGCTGACATTTTTGACGGGAAGTTTGAAGCGGTACGCTATGCGCTTGCGCACTGGGCGGAATCCCCGGGAATTCCACCTCATTCTGAAAATAAACCATAGACTAGGTCAATTAGTCCCAGTCTGGGTTCGTGAATCGTAGACTCGCTGAGTCCCAGACTAGTCCCTAGACCAGCGGTGGTCTGGGACTCAAAAGTCCAAGACCAGTGCTCTCGAAAGTCCACGTTCATGAATTACACCCCTGGCCACCGAAGTTAAAACGCACTGTATCGGTTCGCTCAATATGGTCTTCCCTATAGGGACCTGATGGAGTGTGGTGTGAAAAATGGCGAGATAATTTGAATTGGAGGCCTTGAAAGGATTTTGAGAAGTTCGAAAATCTACTTCCGAGCATGTACGCATTCCTGTCAGTGCTATTCAGTGATCATTTCGTCAACCCTGTTGTTCTTGTCAAGTGAAGACTTGGTCTCACTTTTTTTGCAGGAAGGATGATTATCTGAGGTAATGCAAATTATGAAAGCAACAGAGAAAAAAACACACAAAGAATTACCAATGCACTCAGAATTGATCTTCGAAAACTGCCACAAGACAGATCAGAACATCGCCTATTTCATGCAACGAAACAATGTCTTTTGTCAGTTGAGAAAGCATGACAACGCTTCTAAAACGTACAATCTGAAAAGATTCCACCTAAAGAATGAGCTCCAAGAAAACATCAGACTCCAATGTTTTTCATGAGGTCCAGAAGTAAATTCAAAGAGCACTAAGGCATAATAAATCCATCACTAACGCTACAGAGAAAGCAGTGTCGACTCGACACACTAGAAAGGGCAATGAGCTGTGAAGACACAAAGAACACGCGTCAAGCAGTTGCGACTGATGCAAGCCAGAAATATGAGAAGCAAGTGCCTCGATCTGGAAAAAAATAATTGCTCTTTACAGCTTGAAAAAATCGCAGCGATTCATCGACCTAGAAAACGGGCAGTCGTTTCTCCTGCGCGAGTGGTAATGGCAAACGAAATCACTGTTGATGAAAAACGCCACGATGAAGCAGGATGTTTAGAGTCCTCGGCTCCATTTAGTCGTTAATGATTACCTTCAAATTTTTCCGAGATCACGATCAAAAACGTTCAATTACCTTTCTCAGTCCAAAGGGAAATGGGATAGCAGCCGACCCAACACAAAGGCTAGGAGATCCATGAACATACCACGGTTAAAAAACTTGGCTAATAGATTTATCATTCTCAAAAAGCCCCTCAGTGCTTTGCTAATTCCATTCGTGACAGAATCACTCCGTCTTCCTCTCCTTTTCTTTCCAAAATTCCCTTTTTGCAGTTTTCTAGTTCTTAAATGCATGGGGTTTCCTCCCACCCCCATTTATCTCTCTGTGTGTTTCTCTCTCTGTGTCTGTCTGTCTGTCTCTCTCTCTCTCTCTCTTTCTCTCTGTCTCTCTCCCTCTCTTTCTCTGTGTGTCTGTCTGTCTTTGTGTCTGTGTGTCTGTCTGTCTGTCTGTGTGTCTGTCTGTCTGTGTGTCTGTCTGTCTGTCTGTCTGTCTGTCTGTCTGTCTGTCTGTCTGTCTGTCTGTCTGTCTGTCTGTCTGTCTGTCTGTCTGTGTGTCTGTCTGTCTGTGTGTCTGTCTGTGTGTCTGTATGTCTGTGTGTCTGTCTTTGTGCCTGTCTGTCTTTGTGTCTGTCTGTCTTTGTGTCTGTCTGTCTTTGTGTCAGTCTGTCTGTGTGTCTGTCTGTCTGCCTGTGTCTATATGT
This sequence comes from Theodoxus fluviatilis, assembly GCA_034096865.1. Taxonomy (NCBI): domain Eukaryota; kingdom Metazoa; phylum Mollusca; class Gastropoda; order Cycloneritida; family Neritidae; genus Theodoxus; species Theodoxus fluviatilis. Next base: position 25,142 of record JAWQFJ010023268.1, on the reverse strand, counting down.
CTGTCCCTCTCCCTCTTTCTGGCCTCTCTCTCTCTCTCTCTCTCTCTCTCTCTCTCTCTCTCTCTCTCTCTCTCTCTCTCTCAAATGCTCTATGTTTGCAGATGACACCATTATCAGCGTAAGCGACAGAAGCATAAATTCC
>JAWQFJ010023268.1:12500-17500 GCA_034096865.1 Theodoxus fluviatilis | reverse complement strand
AGAGAGGTTGTTCAGGCACTCTATCGTCCCTTGCATCGCTGTGTAAACTTTCCCTCCCCCACCTCCTCCTTTTCCTCCTCCAGCCATCACTGACCTCGTCACCAAAGGCATCCTACACACGTATAAGTCCCTGTGTGAACTGGGTGCGGATCTCCTCATGCTGAGAGTTCTGCGATACGACTCTGCGAGCTAATATGCCTTGAAGGGACTGATGTCGTCATGGGTAATTTGTGCGACCCTACTGTGATGTTAACAATGTCGTGCGTGACTATCACGCGGCGAGAGGTCAGTGACGATGGATGATGATGTCAACAGCTAATTCTATTTTGCAGAGAAGGACTCGTGCACTAGTACACTATCATACACTTATCCACCAAACTGGCCAAGACGCTGGATTCGGCGCTTGAGCCAAGTCCTCAGTGCTCCCTTCCTATCTATCTTTCCCTCCACCCAACGTGCCGCGTACCAAAAGGAAAAAAAGCTGAATAGAGCAGACCAAATTTCCCGGGCACCCTGCATCTGTGCGCCTGATCGAGTTGCTAATTGGGCTATACGCACCCAAAGAGTGCAGAGAGCGCGCCAAGGGACACAACTCCGTTCCGGCCTCCTGGGGATGGCGAGGCCGCAGTGGCTGTTGGAGGCAGGCAGTTTAATGTGACGGAGACCGACAGGCGAAAGCAAACCCAACATTTCTCGCAGATAAAACTTGCAGTTTGATGAAGGATCTAATGAGCAGCTGTGAAGTCTTGGTTGAATAATAGTTGATAAATCTAGACGGTTTCAGAGTTAGGTGCGAGCTAACATTTAGAATCATCACTTAATGAAACACTTCTTGGGATTCTTTTTGGACATTCATGTTGAAGAAAGGACTTACAACGGCAGTCTACTGGGCGAATAATGCTACCAATGTGACCGTGTAAAGTTTCAGCTTCTACCGTAATCAGAGCAGCGAAGTTATTTTCAATCTTCTGGAATCATCCAGAGACAAGTTAATTTGGTTTACTGTCCACATTCCCTGCTAACCTATTTTGTGTGGGAATGATTCATAAATTTAGCAGAAGATTTTGAGACACTCATACCATTCTTGTCAAAGGAAAATATGCCTCATTGAACGGTAAATCAGTCAACTTCTGAACACCCTCAAGAACGAGCCAGGGCCGGTTAGTAAACCCGAGGCATACCGGATACAGGGCGAGGAGCAGGGCAAGGGAAGGCAAGTCTGGAGTTCCTATCTCGCCAGTCATCGCGAAGCTTTGCAGGGATGCCTCCCTCGATCAGGACTATTTTCACTGAAAACAGCGGGCAAGAGACAGCGGTGGAGATCTAGACAAACAGCGGGGTCCAGAGCCGCGGCAAACAATAGCAGGCCAGCAACAGCGGGGCAGATAGACGAAAGGCGAGGCTGCCCTCGCCCTTTGTGTTTGCCGTCGGTGTTTATTTGATGATATTTCTCGCCTCATAAAGAACACAGAATCTTGTTGATACAACATTTGACGGTGAGGAGGGCGATAGTCGTGCCATTCATGTGACTCCCGTTCTGCAGGACCCGTGAAAACAGCTTCGATAACAACGCAGCGTAGGGGGTGAACCTTTGGCCAAGGAAAAAATTGGACAGTGGAAGACGAGGGAATCGGTGCATTTGAGATATTTGCAAGACGGCATGTTTGTTCGTGCTTAGCTTTGCCTTCACTTCACTATCCCACAACCGTTGGAACCATAAGTGCAGTCGACGACTTCACAGCCAACTTCTTTCATCTCTCACTGTCGCAGTTCCTTTAGAACTAGAGAGTTTCTTACCTGTCTATTCGTTTGTATATACTCCTTAATTTTGCAACGACGGCTTTAACCAGATGCTTTCCTCGTCGTCTGAGACCTGTTTAAGAGTAATAGCGGCTTAATCCGGAATACTTATGTTTGTACGTGCATTTGTGTTCAAGTGCAGGTCAGGCGTCCAGTTGTAAGCTGTGGGCATGGGGGCACAGGAAGCGCGCTGGAAACAGTGGCACTGCGCACGGGCGTGTCCCCTGCTTTCACCATGGAAACGCACAGTCCCTGACTGACGACTCAAGCATGTCGCCTGAGTCAAAAGTAAAACCCCATGTGTGTCCCTGCACCGCAACGTCAGTCGACTGTTACCTTACGTCATTTCGACAAAACTGCAAAGTAATGTAGACAAGGAGATCTGTCCATTTCAATGTTTTCACTTGTTGAACTCCATCACCTTCATTTATTTCCTATGTGCTTTCCTTTTAAAATGATTAAATCTCTAAATGAATGTAATAATGAACTTTAATGATGTTGCGACTGATCAAAAAAGCGAAACCAGATAAGGTAAAGTTGATGCACTTCATATCCTAGTTGACGTTATATCAGGCAAATTCGTAGACAGAACAAGGAATCCTTCTTATTTCGAAAGTCCGGATATTTGGTTGGCTGGAATTCAAACGCACACCAAGCAGAAAGTTTCTTTAAAGCCACTTAAACAAAATCCTTCGTAAGATAACTTCATATGCTTTTTTATATTTTGAAAATGATTGTTACGGCGGTTCAGGTCTTTATACAGTATGTTCATAGCTTTTTCGGTAATTATAAGATTTTCCCGGTTCTTGCACCACTGAGAAAAGCGTTATGTCGTATTTTTGAATACATGGAAAGTCGCCAAAGGAAACAAGCGACCGACTTTGTGGCACAGGGCCACATATACATAGCGTTAACAGACGCGAGGTTGCACGTCATCGCTTGAAATCGAGTCACATTCAAATGTTTACCTTCTTTTATCTAGTCATCAAATTTTTTTCGTTGCATCGTTGTCATATTCCTTTCACTCATTCGTCCATTCACCATCCACGCATCCTTTGGATTGAATCTCAGCAGAAAGACTGACCTGTATTCTGTCCTCAGGCAGTTCGATCTTGAGTGCAAGGAGTTCCCTGGCGTAGAGGTCGGGGTAGTGGGCATCCTTGAAGGCCTTCTCCAGCTCCTCTAGCTGCACGCTGGTAAAGATGGTCCTGCAAGACAGCGGAAGGAGATACGACGTGTGAAGAACAGCTTTGATTAACGCGCCGTCCTCTTGCACTCACCAGCCACCCCTCTCTTGCAACGGCAATGTATAAAGTCTGGTTTTGTTTCACCGACTTTGATTCGGGAGAGAAATCGAGATATTAAATGTGAATGTGGAGGATGTATTGTAGCGGTGGCGCCAACCTAAGTTCATTGAGTCATTTGTGTTTGTTTGTTTGTTTGTCCCGGGCCTGATGCGTGGGTGAGAGAACCTTGGGGCCAAGCGGCTCATTGTAGAGTAGACGAGGTGTTGGTTAAGAGGCGACGAGAGTGAATTCCTGGACAATTAAAACACAACAGCATATTCATGCAATATGCATAGATGACGAAAGTGATTAGTGTTGTTTCTGTGATAATCATCACTGTCGTTATTGTCATTGCATCGCCTATTTACCTTATCCGTAGACGTTATTTCCAGAGTGCACATTGTGTCTTTGTTGTCGGGTGTCTCCACGTTTATCTGTATTCCTGTAGGTGCATCATTGAGTGTATGTGTATACATACGTCTGTCTTATTGCCTGCCTGCCTGGCTGTCTGGCTGCCTGCCTCCTTGCTTGCTTGACTGCTTGACTGTTTCCCTGCCTTTTAAACTTGTCGTTGAAATTTCCGTACCTCACGCCATACTCTTCAGTCTAGCTCTTGTCCTTCCCCTTCCCCACTACTATTTGGGCTTAAGGGCGACAGGGGAGGAGGGGGCTGGGATATCTTGGGAAGCTGTGAGTGGGGAGGGCTGGGGATGGGGTGGGAGACAGACCTGGGAGAGGGGGACTCATGGGGGGAGACAGCGCGTGCCCCAGGGCCGCGCTCCCCGTGAGGTAGGGGCGAGGGGAGGAACTTGACTTTCTCCCACCCCGGCTGGCCCTCCCTCACTATGGAGCGGTCGTCAGGCGAGGGTAATGCTAAGATAACGAGACGCCTCCACAAAGCAGCCCTCTTCACCTGACGTGGAAAGCGACGCCAGAAGAAAGGAGAGAGCATGGAGTCCCCTTCGCTTTCTTCTTCCTCTCTCCTTCCTCTCGCCTTCCTCATTCTTCTCACTCTCCTTCCTCTCTTTCCTCATTCTTCTCCCCCTCTTTCCTCTCTCTTCCCTCTCGCTTTCCTCTCTCCAAGCGTACGTCCTGTTCCTAGTTCATTGTGGTCTCAGTCTGAATGGCTTTTACTTCAGGGACAGTTGACTCTGCTTCTTGATTGGGTTGGAGTGCGTTCATTTCCTGTCGAGAGTTCATGGGGATGAAATCTTGAATGTGTTTAAAAGTGCTATGACCGGAAATGAAAAGTACAAACTGTTAGTTCCAAGACTGGTATTTCATTAGGGTTGCAAGAAACGTTTGGCATGCGCACAAATTACATTTTTCAATACTATTTTTATCTCAGGTCATAAACGTTCAGACCAGAATAAACTATCATTATTTCATAGGACAGTTTTCACATTTCTATCCAGTGTGAGGAGTTATTATGTTTATTGCTTCCCCATTCAAGTTTGAAAAATAACAACTATACTGATTTATGAATGGCAGCGAATTGGCTTTGCAATGGCTTTGGGCTCTTTGTTGTGATGAGTTTGCTGTTCATGAAAGCTGCACAGAAAGCACTCATATATGTAAGGGGTGTCGTCTTCTTTGGCATACAATCCCTATGAATGAATAAAGTTGAAGATTGAAAGTTCAGATGTAGAAACGACTAAATATAAAACATTTCCGAAGGTTGTAAGCAAAAAGGCAAGAATACTTTTTCTTCACTAATTGAAAGGGCACTGATTCGGAGTCATCTTCTTGTGCACACCACATTAATGGCACACCACATTAATGGCACACTTCATTAATGGCACACCTCATTAATGGCACACCTCATTAATGGCACACCTCATTAATGGCACACCACATTAATGGCACACCACATTAATGGCACACCACATTAATGGCACACCTCATTAATGGCAC
>JAWQFJ010023268.1:0-7500 GCA_034096865.1 Theodoxus fluviatilis | reverse complement strand
TACACACAAACACACACACATACACACACATACACACACACATACAAACGCACACACATACACACACATACTCACACACATACACACATACACACATACACACACATACTCACACACATACACACATACTCACACACACACACATACACACATACTCACACACACACACACACACACACACACACACACACACACACACACACACGTGTGAAACCACCCTTGCGGGGTCGCCTTTCCAGGGACGAAGCTGCAGATGTTGCGGAGGAAACTCGAGTCGATGTCGGAAGACCAGGGATATCAGGAATATGAAAAAGGATCCTCAACAATGTTTTTCGCCCAGGGTAGGGACTAGAGCGCCCCTGGTCCAGAGGGGAGTATAAGATGGTGGGAGTTGGGGGGGGGGGGTTGGGGGTGAGGGGTGGGATAGAGTTAAGTCGGGGGTTCTGATGGGGAAGGACGCGAAGAGGGCGGGGATGTCACCAACAGAAGATCTGGAAAGGGGGCAGAGGCTAGTCTTCTGAAGAGCACTGATGGGAGGGTAACAGACTTGTGGGCGACACTGGACTAGGAGGAAGAGATAAATGAGGAGAGGGTCGGAGACTGCAATTTAGGGGTGGGGCGGGTAGGCAGGGGTGGGGATGGGCGATGGGTGTTGGGAGCTGGGGGGGTCGGGTGAGCAAGCAGGGTGGGGATGGATGTGTTGAGAGTTGGGGGTGGGGATGGGCCAAAGTTGGAGGGGACGGGTAGAAAGAAAGGGGGGCAGGGAGGGATGGTGAAGCAAGCCAGTGCCAGGGTGAGGCTCTAGCAGACTTGGGGTGGAGTGAGTGCAGAGGCTGCGATAAGGAGCGCGAGCAGGGTAAAGGCTGGAGCGGGGATTAATGTTGAATAAGCACAGCACGCAGAACAATCTTGCTTCCCACGCCAGTGAGCCTCCGTACCCCGGGAGGGAATTTGGCACTTCCAAACAAAGGGGGAGTACTCTCGACGCACTCAGTGGCTTACCAAAAAGGAAAGAAAAAAAGGAAAGAAAAAAGGAAGAAAACCCCCCAAAGAAAGAGCCTTTCACGAGACTTATCAGTGCCTGTGGGTCAAAGATGTGCACGCTTTCTATGATGAGTTAACAGCGAAAGTGCAGGTGTGCACATTTATTGCAGAAAGGTCTGTCAGTAACATGACGTCGAGTGAACACACATTTTGTCTGCTAGCTTCGCTTTTTGCAATAGTCTGTGCAGAAACTGGTATGCAGTTTTTGTAATTCGCATCCTCATAAACTGTTCAATTATGAGTCGCATTCAAGCTAAGATATGGATATTTTGATAATAAATTATTGTTACAATGCAGAACATTCTATGGTTTTAAACACTGGAACGTTCATTGACATTTTACTATGGCGTCTACTGTGCCAAGGCTCCCGATGAAGTGTGTGTCTGCTGACTTGAGGATGGATGGATGGATGGATGGATGGATGGATGGATGGATGGATGGATGGATGGATGGTGTTTTACGGCCTATCAGCCTTTGAAGGCTATCTAAGGCCAGTAAGCACGAACATCTGTAGAACAGTTTAGAGTAAACGCAAATCAAGTCACGGTGTCCCTAGTTATTCGCCTTTTACGAATCGCGTAGGGAGACGCGGTGGGTCAATTCTTACCCCGAACCCACAGGGGGATGCTGACTTGAGGAAATGTGCATGTATTTATCGATACTCACATAAACACATCGAGCATTTTCAGCAGTATGTTACTTATGATGAAGTCTACCAGTGCAAAATGATAATTTTGCCAAGGCTTTCAAGCTTATAAGTGCACACACACACACACACATAAACATTCACACACACATAAACACACACACACTCATAAACATACACACACATAAACACACACACACACACACACACACACACACACACACACACGCAACAATGACGCTTGTTAGAATTGAAGTTCACGCACATGCGCATTGCTGGGTACCCTGTGTGTTTGTGCTGACCTACGAACACACACGCGCGCGTGCGCGAGCGCACACACACAACACACACACACTCACACACACACACACACACACGAGTCGTATATACACACACATGCACGCGTGAGCACACACACACACGCGCGCGCGCACGTACACACACATTCACACGTACACACACACACACACACACACACACACGCACACACATATTTAACAAGCAATTACACATAATCGCACATAATCACAAAAAACAAACCCTACACCTCACCCTCACATGCAAAAACACCACCACATCCACCAATCCCTCTCCTATAACCTTTTTCTCCTCCCTCCTCCCACCTCCATCCCCTTCTCTAGACCTCAGCACCTCAACCTACCCACCTCCCTCATCCCTCCCACTCCACCCCCACCACAACTTCCACCCCCCACCCACCCCGACCTCCATGTTTCCCCTCCCCCCCCTACATTCATCCCCCCCCCCTCCCTTCCAAACTCCATTTGTCAACCCCACCCTTACTTCTCCTCTCATTCATTCCCCTCCCCCTCCACATGTCCACAGCCTCCCCCCACCCCACCCGGTTCTTTCAAGGCAACCTACCGGTGGCGCCGTCGCTTCTTCTGCTTCTTGCCTCCAAGGGCGCTGTCTGGTGGTGCCTTGTCTTGCTGCAGACATGGCTGGCGAGTGCCTGCAAGACAGAGAGAGAGGCGCTAGAACCAACATTATGAAATCTGAGCGCTGTTTGTTCAGCGACACAAGTGGCGGGAGAAAGCCTCTCATAGCTGTCGTGCTTTCTCCCATTCTGGCCCCAGACCCTGGAATCCTCCCCCCCCCCACCCCACCCCCTTCTCCTCCTCACGTCCCCCCTCCAAGAGCGATGAAGAGGCGTTGGAGAAGGGTCGGGGGCATTGTGATTAGCGACAAAGAGTCCAGGCTTTTCTGGCTGAAAGGTGGCCCTGTAAACTGGGACCTCAAAGGTTTCGTGCCCCCTTCCCATTCAGGGGGAACTAATCGATGCATAAGTGGTTGGCAATGGCTATTTAGGACAGAAAGAGCGTCGTTTTCTTCCGACGGTGAGGTGCGCGTGTAACGAGAATGAGCTAGGAAATGGCCGAGTAGCACCAACTACAAACGCTGGTGCCTTTGTGTCGTTGCTGACGAAAGATGTGATCTTGAGCTAGGAACGTAATCTTGACGTAAACATATTACATTGTAGGGCAGTATAATACTTTGGGAGTGATTAAAAGGCGATTCTTTTGTTCTATATCATGCTTTTTGTATATTATTGACTGGTCTTTTTGTCCGGATAATGTTGTGTATCTGTGTATTGTGATTACAATCTGTGTACTGTGATTACAATCTGTGTATTGTGATTACAATCTGTGTATTGTGATTACAATCTGTGTATGGTAATTACTATCTGTGTATTGTGATTATTATCCGTGTATTGTGATTACTATCTGTGTATTGTGATTACTGTGTATTGTGATTATTATCTGTGTATTTTTATTACTGTATATTGTGACTACTATCTGTGTATTGTAATTACTAACTGTGTATTGTGATTTCTGTGTATTGTGACTATTATCTGTGTACTGTGATTACTGTGTATTATGATTACTATATGTGTATTGTGATTACTATATGTGTGTTGTGATTACTATATGTGTAATGCGACCCCAGGGACTGCTATATATTGAGAACAGTTTTAATTAAAGAGGCATTTATATACGGATAAAATTTACAATTCACACATACCAGAAAAAAGTTTGTGTCAAGTATTTTATCAATTGTTTACTATTGTTTCTGCAGTAATCTTCTGAATGACTCTCTCTCTCTTTGTCTTTCTCCTTCTGTAGTCTGTCTGTCTGTCTGTCTGTCTGTCTGTCTGTCTGTCTGTCTGTCTGTCTGTCTGTCTGTCTGTCTGTCTGTCTGTCTGTCTGTCTGTCTGCATCTCTCTCTCTCTCTCTCTCTCTCTCTCTCTCTCTCTCTCTCTCTCTCTCTCTCTCTCTCTCTCTCTCCCAAGTGCTCTCCCCTTCTCCTCCCTCGTCCACTCTTCTCTGTCTGGGTGGGTTTGCCACGCCTGCTTGACAGATGGTGTGAGGCTAAAACGCTTAACGGCCCCCCGCCTTGTTGGCGTGACGTGCCATGGAGGGGGAGGGGCGCAGTACTTCACACCTGTGCGCGGACACAGGGTAGAGGTGTGGCCATTGATTGGAACAGGTGTGCTCGCAACCTGGACCCGTCACTGCACATGCTCAACCGTCCATCAATCACACGCCACACCCGGACAGTCGCTCGGGCACACTTCCGGTGAAGCGCCTCGACATGGCAACCAGGGGATGTTTGCCAGGACTGATATGCCAGCAAAGGCAATTGAAAAGGTTTTTCCATTTTTCTTATTAAAAAAACTAAATGTTGTAATGATATGCACTGTTAAATTAGTCTGTTCTTGTAATAAATCCGTTTCCAAAACCAGAGACTTCCTGTTCTTTCGTCCCAGTTTTGAAACCAAGTCCTGTATAATTATAGCAATCACCTAAAAGAAATCGAAAATTTGTCTTTTGCTAGCCTATCCTAGTCCAACGAAACACGCCTGTGCAGACTCGCAGTGAGGGGTTCGCATCTTGTGTGTGCTGGGCGTTTTGCCAGACAAGAGGACTTACCTGTGCTCACACTGGTCGAGGACTGATTACAGGTGTATAGTAAAATCTTCGTTATGATTAGAGTAACAGAAATTGTTCTCACGGGCAGAAATCGTTTTTGCAGTTTGTGTTTATATGTTCGTATGTGTGTATGTGTGTGTGTGTGTGTGTGTGTGTGTGTGTGTGTGTGTGTGTGTGTGTGTGTGTGTGTGTGTGTTTGTTGTTTGTGCGTGTGTGTATATGGGTGCGCGTGCGTGTGTGCGTGCGCGCGCGCGCGCCTGTGTGTGAATTAAATATATCTCGTCTTGGAGATAGATCTCCGTTCATTTAAACTATTCTATTCGTTTATTGGTGAAATAGAATAACGTTATGTTCAATTTCTAGTTGATGTTTGTGCGTAACCCATTTTTCTGCGACAGCACATGCAACTTTCTAACTGCACAATGAACATCTATTTACTCAAAATCAGTAAATAAGGAAAGACTTGTTGCAGTGACAGTACCAAAAATATTTTCCCTGCTGGATCACAGCAACTTAACATTTAGCAATTTTCAAAAGAGCTTTTAGTGACAGTGAAACAACGAAAGCATTATAAAGAAGGGCGACATATCAAGAATTGTCATCACTGTCGATACGATAAACAAAATATCTCGTTCCACGCTTAACTCGCAGACTGGCACAGCGAGTGGCGTGAACTGATGTTGGTTATTCACGAAAAACCATGCAACAGTCTTCAAAGCTTCCTGTTCTGTGCAACGATGAAATACCGTGACCCGTGCTACTGTATGAATGAACCGAAATCGGTGCGACAAAAATCGGAGCAAGACCTACCGAGTTGAAAGGACCAGGCAAAATTCTCACCAACAGCATCGGTGTGACCTTGATGCTCGGGTCAAGGTGGAGAATAGAGTTTCAAAGGAATGCTGTTGACACAATGCATCTGTCAGTCTAGATGATAACTAAGTTATAGAAGGGAATGTGTAATAGGGTGGTGGAGCTCATCCCTATGGAGGTATGGGGCTAAGTCCTGAGAGGCAGAGTGCTGTCAATTGTCGCGTGGCATGGCGCAGGCTGGAGCTATAGAGAGGCTCAGCTTCTCCCTACTCCATTAAGAGAACAAACTCAGTTCTTTCCGTCTATGTTTTATTCAGCCCGCAAAGCTTGAGACCGATGTAGTCTGCCAGACTCACCCGTCTGGTCTGCCAAAGCATGCAAAAGCAACCACTTTTAAAAGGATGGGCATATTCACCAGAACCGGAAGCTCATTCTAACGGTAAAACACGTGTTCTAATGTTGACGATTATTCATGGAGAGAGAGAAAAGGGACAAGGAAGGTGGTGACAGCCTGGGCCGGCTGGTCTCCAAGCTGGCTGCCCTGAGGGCTGACTCCTTGGGGACCAGACGTCCATGTGGTGGTTGCAGACAGGGAGAGGAAGAGGGAGCGGCTAACGAATAGATGACAGCCGGAGATAAGGAGAGAGAGAGAGAGAGAGAGAGAGAGAGAGAGAGAGACAGACAGACAGAGAGAGAGACAGAGACAGAGAGAGAGAGACAGAGACACAGAGAGAGAGAGAGAGAGAGAGAGAGAGAGAGAGAGAGAGAGAGAGAGAGAGATTGATTGTACCATCCTACAAATGTATGACGAAGTTGGCGTTGCGTAAGCAGCTATCGTCATTCAATCTTTTCTAAGAATGCTCTCTGTTGTTAAATAAGTCTTGGTGAAGCAAAAAGGAAAAATAATCTACACAAATTAGTTAAAAACCGAATACACAACACATGACATTATTTAGAGAATAATCAAGCCATGTAAAAATCATACGATTAATTTTAAGATGTTAAGTCTCTTCTATTGTACATAATCTTAAGGAGTTTCGCGAATGAAACACTAGCGGCTGAAAAATATCCTCATTGTGTGAGGAACTGCAAAGAACTGGGCATTTACATCATCTTGATAGTGTGGCAAAGATTTATCTATGCAAGCGTATTAGTTTGGTTCACATATATGATAGTCTTTTTTTCTTGCGGAACTGTTATTCAATTAAATTAAAACTTCTTTAAGGTAATTGATATTAAAAAACATTCTCCAAGTTGGTTTTGTCGACAGGTTCACATGCATATATTACAAGGGATAACATTTACAGAATGATGAAAACAACTCGCAAGTGTTTACTGTCGAAGAAAATGTTACGACTGGCGTACAATTCTACGTTTCCAGAGTTAATTTAAATATCAAAATAAATTTTAAAAGTCATCTTTCGTGTTTACGTTCATTGAAATGTATGGTCAAACATTAATACCTCAGTTTGTTTATTCCTTGTTCATTCGACGTTTTCAGACAGATGCATCTAAACTTGATTCTAAGCACGAGTGTGTACAGTGGGAAGTATCCTGTCCAACCGCAAAGTTAGATTGATTGGGCAGCTGGGGAAATTTTCAGAAAGGGGAGAACGGAAAGGGAAGGTGGAAAAAAGGGAAGGGAGGGAGGGGAAGATGGGGGGCGGGGGAAAGAATACTGAAGGGGGTTCTAGCGAGAAAAGGCACGTTCTAAAGCTAGGAGAGGGTGCTTGAGGTTGCGAGTAGGCAAAAAAGCAAGGCAAACAGTGCACCGCACATACGCTATCCATCACAACTGCCACCAGCCACTGTCAGATGGGGGGATGAGGGGTTGGGGGTGGAGGTGGGGTTTGCAGAAATGGGGGAGGGGGGGATTTGAAGAAGGGGAGGGGGTTTGGGGGGGGGGAGGTAAGAGGATGACGTTTATGGGTATAGGGAAGAAGAGTTAGTCAAAACTCCAACAGGCTACGTTGTTTCTTGTATCTGGACCAGACTCGATCGATTTCTGAAGATCTGTCTGCAAGATCTACATTGACGTGGTAAAGCAGA
>JAWQFJ010023267.1:0-17211 GCA_034096865.1 Theodoxus fluviatilis | reverse complement strand
CGGTAATAGATGGGCTTCGCAGCACCCCACCCCCCCCCGTCCCCCCCCCCACCCACCCCCCCCCCCAACTCCACTTTCCAAATTGAACTCCAGAAAATCCTGCATGCAACAAATGAATACAGGAATTCATATGCACTACGGGAATGGTATAAGACGCACTGTTAATTTCAAGGTAATGATTAAAAGGAAATAACTGAAGACTACAAGCCATAATTATTCCTTGGAAAGGATTTTGTGAGTCTCCATGACAAACTGTAGGAAGTTAATGTCAAGTGTATATTTTCAAAGTAAAATTTTGAATAAAAAGTAAGTCTGCTCTCTAGCCAACTCTGAGCTGTCTTGTCCTGCATAATGGAGGAGGGATGGGGGCGGAGGGGGGGGGGAGGGGGGGCAGGAGGGGGGGAGGGGGGGGGGATGAGGGGGGGAGGGGGACAGGGGGGGAAGGAATGACGGGGGACAGGAGGGGAGGGTGGGAAGGGGGGGCGAGGGGGGTGGAGGGGTGGAGGGGGACGGGGGGGGAGGGGGGGGGAGGGGAGGGGGGGACAGGGGGGGGGGCTGGGAGGAGGAACTGGAAAAAACCCAAACAAAAAAAAAAAGAAAAAGGGAGAGAAGGGAGAGAGAGGAGGGGAAGAGAAACAGGAGAAAGGGGGGGGGGAGAGAGAGGGAGAAATGAGGAGAGAAATCAAGAAAAGGGAAGAAGAAAGATGAAGGAAGGAGGGACGAGAGTGGACGGAGAATAGAGAGAGAAGCAAGGGTGTCGTGATGGGGATGTTGGAGCGACGAGAAGACGGAAATAATGAAAGAGAAAGCGAAGGACGGAGGAGGAAAGGAAGAGACAAGAAAGAACATGGAGGAAGGGCAATGGGGTGAAGAGAAGAAGGACAAAGACAGGCGGAGAGAGAGACGATATTTGGAGTGCTTTGTACTGGTGGGTTTACATCACTTCCTAGTGCCCTTCTTGTCACAACTCAATTACCACTCAGCAACACCGTCTTGTCTGGCCCTGCAGTCACTGCGCAGAAGAGGGCATTCTGAAGCAATGGGTCAGAAAGGAGAAAGTAAGAGAAGCCCTAGAACTAACTGGGAGGATATGGAAAGTGAGAATGGATAAGGCTTCTTTTTTTGAGGAAGGTGAAACTGAGGAAGCGACAGAGGCGAAGAAAGGAACAGAAAGAGCTGTGAAACAAGCGCTATGTTGCTAACACATATACACGCACAACCACAGACCGCCTCCCCCTCACACACACACACGCATGCATGCACGCACACGCACACACACGTGCACGAGCGCACACACATACATACAATCGCACAATATATATATATATATATATATATATAGAGAGAGAGAGAGAGAGAGAGAGAGACAGAGACAGAGACACAGAGACAGAGAGAAAGAAAGAGAGAGAAAGAGAGAGAGACATAGACACAGACACATACACGACAGACACACACACACAGAGAGAGAGAGAGAGAACAAAGAGTCAGAGCAGAGAGAGAAGACAGATGAGAGAGAGAGAGAGAGACGAGACAGAGACAGAGAGACGACAGAAGAGAGAGAGAGAGAGAGAGAGAGAGAGAGAGAGAGAGAGAGAGAGAGAGAGTGGTGGGTTGAGGGAGTAACCTGCGGATACAAACATTACAACTGCTTGAGTAGAATTTCTGTCCAGAAACAAAAACTTTCCCAAATTTTGAAAGCCAAGATCTTCCAAATATTTTTGATTCACGACCGAAATCCTGTTGCTGCGTATATTACAAAGGAAGTATCACTTCCCGCCCCCGTAAACCATGTTTCTGTCGGTATGAATGACCCTGAGCCAAACAGATCCTATTGCGTTGTGGACCTTTGCATGTGTATGGAAATGTCAGTGTGTCTTTCCTGGGCCTCGTGGGCCCTGAAGCCTTCATGCAGCAGTTGTAGCCAGAGAGGAATAATTCTAGTGCTAGAGGCCTTCATGCAGCAGTTGTAGCCAGAGAGGGAAACTTCTAGTGGTAGAGGCCTTCAAGTGGCAGTTGTAGACAGAGAGGTAATTATTTTGCGTCAGAAGCCTTACGCCACACTTGGTGGATTATTTTAATGCCGTCTAATCCTCCTCGGGCATCTACAGTTCCCATTCTGGCGGCTTTAAGAACTGAACAGAAGATGAAGCACAGTGTCAATTTGTGTCACTCGGAATTCTGTCGCAGTAAATTTGGGCGGGGTCGTTCGCAGGCACTAACATTATATGTTTTCACGATGAAATAGTCATTGTGAGGCTTTAATACAATGCACTGGAACTCTGACAACGCAATAAAAGAGTGCCCAATTCGCTGCATGCAACCCAGAATCTACAGTCTGTCCCAACATTTTCTCATCGCCTCATCACATCCTGATCAGTTGACGTGACAACTGTGTGGTCCTGAAATCACCTACAGCGCTGCCTCCGATTGTCAAATTAGGAGCTGCTGGCCCGCCCTCTGAGCAGGTGCAGGACCATGGGAGACAGGGCTGTCCAGTGCTCAGCACCCTGACTGTGGAGTGGTCTCCCACTTGAAATTCGACAGTCAGACTCCCTCTACTCCACCATTACCTCCGCCAGGGAGGTTATATTTCACCCTCGCTTCGTTACTCAGCAAAATAACTCAAACAGTTCAAGTGGATCATGACGAAATTTGGTGGAAGGCCATGGTGTCACCCAAGGAATACTCCATTAACTTTTGGAATTTGTCTATTGTGTTGTTTTGGAATTACGACCTAAAAGAAACATTATCTTGCAAATCACAAAGTTGATGACGTCAAACAATTGATGACGTTGTAGTATGCGTTCCGCACGATGCAGCAGGCTCAGGAGTTTCGATTGGTTGCTTTCTTTAATTACTTCAAAACCACATTATTATTAAAAGTAGAGAGTTTTGGAGATCCTCTTAGAATACATGAATCCTCAAAATGATTTCACATTCAATTTTTATCCCTCTTGATCGAAGAGATGACTTAATAAAAGCATTAGAGTCGATTATCGTTGACAACAAAAAGGAGGTAACCATCACCAGACATAAAGGAAGGTCAAGGGAATCGCAAAATGTGTTTCGTCTGTTACTTCGTTACAGGCATGGGTATAAATGCCGACGTTTACTACAGATATCAAACCATGACGTACAATCCACCTTGCCACGATGATGGCGCACCAAAACTTTCATTTCTTCGAAATTCGAAAGCAATCGGCACATTAACCACTTTCATTGCTGTAAACCTTATGGCTCGAGGCATGTTTACCGTGCGTCCGTGGAGTGACTTCCATTTTAAGTCTGTTTAGTATGAGCCAATCAAATGCGACTATGGGCGCTGTAGTTTCATTGTTGCTAGGCACAGCAAGCGGCGCACTCTAGTGTGAAGCAGTTAAAGCGCCTTCTAAGATGGTCCAGCTGCAGCGCGACCTTGACAGGTAGTTGACCTCTGCCACTGGGTGAAACGTCACAAAAGATCGAGTATCGATGATGATCAACCCTAATGCTTTTATTAAGTCATTCCTTTGATCACGATTGATGAAAGTGATCATACAGACCAAAGAAAAGAACGTTTGGCTTCCTTGGTGGAGGTTTGCGCTCTAGGATTGCTCTCTAGTCAAAGAAAAGATTGAAAACTTTTCTCTTTTCCTTGTTACTTTGTGCAGCGCCTTTGAGCAGTGTTCTGAAAATGGCGCTATACAAATCCATCATCATACATACATGTACATTCATACGTAACGATCCTGGAATCCACTCACCACTCCAGGACGCATCAGCCACAGCAAATCGCACTCCACATTTTATTTTCCCTGACGTTTTCCCAAAGCTCGCGAATCTGTGCAAAACAGTTCCGAGTTCCAGAGCACAAGGTATGTGGGTCACCGAAGCTGCCTGTAAATCTTGTCATCAACTCCTTTAGGATCGGTGCTAATTTGCTGCCACACTACTAGAAATACGGCCCCCCTCTCAGCACCGCGCATCACAGAGGGCGCTGGAAGCTGTCGCAATCAAGCGCAGATCACACTGTTGGCGAGAGGCGAGAGACGGCCGGCGCAGAGAGCTGGCGAAAAAAGGCGGGATGCAGCTAGGGTAATTCACGCGTGGACGCACCACTGGCAGTCGCCCAAGCAAAGTAATCGTGTGCGAGTCCCCGGCTGCAGCTGCTTATCTGCGCTGCCTTGAAGCGCGCCAGCATGTGAGTCTGGTTCCCCCGCCAACTCGCCAGAAGGCGGCCCTTTGCACCACTGCAGTGCTGGGGTCGCGAAGTGCGGGGACCCCGCTTGTGCAAAACACTGACGGCATTCATCGGCGACGTGATGCCTCGCAACGTCTCCCACGTGCTTCTTCTTGAGGAGCGAGTCGTGTATTTCATATGTCACGGATCAAGCGCGAGAAGCCATTCCTTGAAATGAAATTTTCATTCCAGTGAGAGGGTTAAACTTGTACGCAATTTTTCATAGGACAGTTCCTTGTGGAGATCGCCTGAGACTGTTATCGTATGCTAAAACGGTTTATGTATATATATACATGTATTTGGAATGTATCTTTTTGAGCATATCAAGGTGCAATAGAAGTTTGGAGTGGCAGCCTTTGAAACCTTTTAAAACGATATTGGCAATTGATTTTGAATGCCAGAGGAAGCCAGACCCTACAGAGAACATCCAATTCAAGCAAGATAAATGTGGAGGCACCGTTTTTGCATAGCGATTCATTATCTACGTTTACATATCAAATCTTATTCCTTGAATCATCGGGTTTCTGGCTAAGCCTTCAGTTGCATCTGACAACAAGCGCAAAGACAAAGAAATAGAAGGCATCCAGTCAGGTGTCGGCACCATCCTCGCTATACGGAGAGAGTGCCCGAGCAACGCCAGGTCACAGCTGCATCTTAAAGCATTTTCTCCGCAGTTACAGAGAAACCAGGTTCTACACACAGGCGTAGATAGGCGACGCAAGTGACGGACATTTCCCAATAATGCAACTCTAAGATCCATTCACCTTCGAATGTGGCACCCGATAGCCGCGAGCAACAGCAGGCGAGCGTTCAAAGAGAAGAAGAGAGCCCCAGTCGAAGGTCATTTCTCACTTGTAGCTGTCTCACACCAAGATGACCGACCACCCACGGGGTGACAAAACGCTCTGGATATTCCCCCTCTGTCTCTGAAGCTGTGACTGATTCTCAGATGCCATCTCAGAGAGGTGTGAAGCCATTAAACGGCTTGCTGACTCCCCTAAGGGACCAAATCCCGTCTCAGGGGGGGCACACTCGGGCGCCATGTCTGCGTGGTACTGACATCAGCAATTACGTCACGTCTTTCAGACTCGGGATCTTATCTCGATCCGCCACAACCGTCTAGCGATGGGAGGAAAGTCAGTCGAAACAGTCCGCCTTTCCGATCAACAAGACACGCTCACGGCCAGGCGAGGACAAGGTGTGTAGGACTTTAGGATCCTAAACAGCTGGGACTATGAAGAGATCACCTGAAGGATTAGTGGCGTCAAAAGGAGCAACGTTGCCTCTGTTACCAGCAGGCCAGGCAGGTCAGGGGCCGTGAACTGAATGGTACGACCCAGCCTCGTCTCCCAAGGGAAGTCCAGGTTCCGGCACGCGCTGACGGTAGCGTCTCGTCGGCTCCCCTCGCCTCGCCTCTGTCTCTGCTAGGCACGGCGCTGCCTAATGGACCATGGGGACATACTAATAGGCCGTCGTGCTGCGTGAAGAGCCGTTTAGGGGAGGTAACTCCGCACATGCAACTGCATGTCGCCAGGATCGAGGTCACTGCCTCCAGAGGTAACAAAGATAAATAGGTCAATGAGTTTCCATAGGTTCTCGAGGAGCCAAAGACCGGTGGATGCGTGTTCGATTCGAGGCGGAGACATTTTTTTCCAGCGAGACTGCTCCAGCCTCTAGAGATCAATGCTTTGAAATGACACAAATAGCGAGGTGTTAGATGTATAGTTCATGTTCGATTTCAAGTTCTAGCTCAGCATTAAAGCCTTAGAGATATCGATTTTCGGTTACCTTACTCAGGTTCCGATTCTCCTGTGAGATACCAGATATCGAGTCAAGGCTGAAGAATCCTTGCCCTTGTGGTTTGCAGAGATGTAGGAGGACAACTCCACGACTGCGTAAATCCAACAGGAAACAGCATGTAACTTCCACATTGCCGCTTGCGACAGTATCCTCCACGTATGTGGTCCATATAGTTTCTTCTCTTCTGACTGACCATGTGCTTTCCATGGTCACAAAGGGGAAATCACCAGTGGAAATCACGGGTCACTGAACTTCCTCTGTGCCATGCGGAGTCAAGCAGGATAAGATGAAGGCGCCGACACGCTCCCTGCCTGCACTTTGCCGGACCCATGGTGATTTATCGCTCCAAGGTCCGCCGCTCTTCCTGGATGTCTGGCCTGCCTAGCTATCCTCTGGCTACCTTGACAATGCTCCAGTTCACAATTGCCTTGACGATTGTCCAACATATCTGCCCGTTCATCTCGCACTTGACCCTTTCATACAGATGCGTGTCGATAATAAGTGTCGTGATCACTAACATCGGTTTTACGGCCTTCAAATCGCTACCGCACAGTGCCCACTTATTTGTATGCCTGACATACAGATGCGTGTCGATAATAAGTGTCGTGATCACCAACATCGGTTTTACGGCCTTCAAATCGCTACCGCACAGTGCCTACTTATTTGTATGCCTGATTGAATGTTTGCTTGCATGCATGCAACGGTCCGTTTCCCTTGTGGATTGAGGATTAAAAGAATAGACCCACCATGTCTCCCTACACGGTTCGTAAATAGTAAATAACTAGGGAAATCGTGACCTAACTTACTCTTATTCTAAAGAGACCAGAATGATTTCACGTGATTAATGGCCTTAGAGAGCGAACAAAGGCAATAGATGTCCTATCTATCCTGTAACGGTCCACGGAGTTTGGTCGTCAAAGATTCCTGGGAGACTGTGTGTGATTGTGATAATGTTGTGTATTGATTGCCTTAGTGTTACTGTGTGCGTATGTATATATCTCTCATCCCTCTCTCTCTCTTTCTCTCTCTCTCTCTCTCTGTGTCTGTGTGTGTCATATGAAATGCTATTACATTCTAATATCCATGAAAAAAAGAATTGGACTAGCTTAGTTAAAACACATTGTGTAGATTTGGATTTATGTATGTTTGGCTGAATGGTGGAGTACGGAACCAGACACCTTTCTTGAAAGAAATAAAGCAAAGATTACAGGACTGCTATCGTCAGTCATGGGATGAACGACATCCCAACACTCAAAGATTCACATGGTACTCTAACGTAAAGGACTAATTTGACGCAGAAAGTTACCTGAGTTTTTTAACCATTAAAAAGTTTAGAGATTCCTTCATTCGCTTCCTATTTGGAATAAAGAAATTGAGAGTTAACCAACATTACAGGTGCGATGAAACAAACGATCTGGTTTGTCCATTCTGTAATACACTTGAAAATGAAACCCACTTCGTGCTAGAATGCAGCACATAATTATGATAAGCTAAGAGAAAGATACATTGCGAAATATGTACATCAGAACAACAGATACTGTGCTTACCTCTTAAAAGGAAACAATATCATGAAAATTATGGATGAATCAATGTTTATATTTTATGCACTAAAGCTAAGGCAAGAGAAATGTATGGAAACACAATCTGTTTACATTGTGCTTGAAAATGTATGCTTGCCTAGCCAGTTCTAGAGCTGTAAGAACTGCTTGTGTGTTTATTATGCAACTATGATGATCATTCAATGGGCAGTCGGCCTATGGATAAAGAAAGTTCAAGTTCAAGTTCTTTCTCTGTGTGTGCGTGAATGTGAGAGCGCGCGCGTGTGTGTGAGTGTGTGTGCGTGTGTTGATGTGTGTGTATGTGTATGTGTACATATCCGTGTTAGTATGCAAGTGCGTGTTTGTATGAGTGAGTGAGTGTGTGTATGTGTGTGTGTGCGCGCGCTTGTGTATTTCTGAGTGTCTGTGTGTGCGCCGAGAGAGTCCAATTGGTTGGAAAGGGCGGAGGAAGTCTCTCCAAATCACTCTGGTGCGAACGACAGCGTACTCCACAAAGACCGACGTGGCACATGACAGGAATGGAGGGCTCCCTCTCAGAGGACGGTCGGACTTGACCAGTGCTTTTTGCTTGCAAATCGTTGATGTACTCAACTGTGTCGTTTTACGCATAAAATCTAATAGACACTAAGGAATGAAATGGATAGACAATACAGAGAAGTAAACATACAAGGAAGAAAGGGAGGAGGGGAAGGAGTTTGAAGAGGGGGAGTGTGAGTAGTAGTAGTAGTAGTAGTAGAAGTAGTAGTAGAAGTAGTAGTAGTAGTAGTAGAAGTAGTAGTAGTAGTAGTAGTAGTAGTAGTAGTAGTAGTAGTAGTAGTAGTAGTAGTAGAAGTAGTAGTAGTAGTAGTAGTAGAAGTGGTAGTGGTAGTGGTAGTGGTAGTAGTAGTAGTAGTAGTAGTAGTAGTAGTAGTAGTAGTAGTAGTAGTAGTAGTGGTAGTGGTAGTGGTAGTGGTAGTAGTAGTAGTAGTAGGAGGAGGAGGAGGAGGAGGAGGAGGAGGAGGAGGAGGAGGAGGATACTGATAACAAGAACATTCTCCGAATTCACTTAGCTCGGTTTCCCATACATTTTCAGGATCATGGATATTGAAACTGCCAGTTCTTGCATTTAGATCACCGCAAATAAGGAAAGTGCTATCAAGAAAACGAAGTTGTAATTTGAAGATTTCTTCCTCAAGAAGCTGTATATTACATTTAACGTCTTTATCGCGGTAGTAAGGAGAATCAATGGGAAGTACATTGACGCATAATAGTATAACGTCATAGTATCCTGCAACATACAATCGAGCGACCACTACATTATCAAATAATAATAATAATAATAATAATAATAATAATAATAATAATAATAATAATAATAATAATAATAATAATAATAATAATAATAATAAATGAATAGCATTTGTATTGCGCACTTCTGTACAACTCAATGCGCTGACATAACCACATTCACACGCAGACATCCATCAACAAGCTTGCCAACATAATACAACACATAATACAACTTACAGACCTGAGAATGGATACAACAACATACATGATCATGAGAAAAAACCTACAATCAAGCAAAAGCCAGTCGAAACATGTGAGTCTTCAGTTGCGACTTAAAAATATGTTAAGTGGGTGCGGCACGTAGGCCAGCCGGCAGCGAGTTCCAGACAGAGGGGGCATTGAAACTAAAACTACGCTCACCAAAAGTGTTTCCACTGGAACGCTCGACCCATCTGCATTCACAGTGGTAGTTTCATCGTCCGAGCGTGGAGTGCTCGACGAATGGACAAAGGTTTCCCCCACCGAGGTAACATCCGGGATATCTCCGTCTACTGGGACCACTGTCGTTGAGTTGCCATTTTCCGTCAGAAGCAAGGTGGTGGATGCCGCGACTGCCACCCAAGTCCTAAGCTGGTCTTGCGACGCACTCACTGCATCACAACCGCATGCAGATTTCTCTGGGGACCCCGTCCACTCGTCGATGACCACGTATCTTGGCGGAGTTTGCTGGTTGTCATCGAGTGTCACACAGCACTTGTAGCGGCTTGGAATGTATGTCGCAGTTCGCAGCCGAGCGTCATTATGTTGGTCAACCCCAGGAGGGTACGTGGCGTCTTCTGTTCTGTGTTTTTGTTGGTACTCTTGATCAGACTTCTCTCTTGGACTCGTTCCAATCCTCGAACCAGTAGGCTCCAAACGGCGCTGAGAACTTCGAGGGGACACCTGCGTCGGGCGCTGAAGGTACTGTGGCATTCGGCTGAGACATTTGCCTCCGCGATCTCTTCCAGATGCCTTTTCTTTTTCTGCTATGGCTTTCGCAAGGGCTGGTCGCGATGACTCATTTGCCGATTAGGTCTGTTCTTAACTTGCGTCTCTTCTCTGGGATGAGGGTACTGTGGCATTTGGTTGAGGCGTTCGCCTCCGTGGTCTGCCCCAGTCGCCTCAAGATGCCAGCCATCTCCTTTTCTGGTGTGGTTTCCCCATGGGTTGGTCGCGATGTCTCCTTTGCCGATTGGGTCGGCTCATTGCTTGTGCCTCTTCCCTGAAATGGGGGTGCTGTGGCATTCGGTTGAGGCAATCGCCTCCGTGATCTGCCCCAGAAGCTTCAGGACGTCATCTCCTGATCTGGTGTGGCTTCCCCATGGGCTGGGCGCGATGTCTCCCTTGCATACTAGGTCGGCTCTTCTCTTGGGTCTTTTCTCTGAAATGAATCTCATTGTTTTTGTAATAGGCCTGGTGACCTTGCCTGCGAAGCTCCCTCAGGGCTTCTGTCTGACCTGTGGTCAGGTCTCCCGAGACTCTTATTCCCTTCCGTCTAAGTGCTTCACGGCCCCTTTTGAGGAGACTCAGTTTGTCTGTCCAGGTCTTCATCTCCACAAGTATTGGACGAGAATCGTCGCGCGATTCACCCTGAGCTTGTGCTTCCAGGCGCTGTACTCTGACGATGTCAGTCTCAGACCAAGGGAGATCGGGTAGAACGTCGCGAAAGGTTGTTAGCACTGACTGAAGGCAGTCCCAATACGTCTCCCGCGACCTTTCGGGAAGACCGAACAACGAAATGTTATTCTGTTTCATGAGCATCACTATACTTTCTACTTGGGCTTCGACACTTGACGATTTGTTCTGCAATTCAGAGTAGATGTTGTTCACATGGAGTTTCGGGCCATCTACCTGCACTTGCAGCGTTGAATTCCACTGGGAGAGCTGGACACCGTGCAGTCTGCAGCGTTCCTGCGTTTCTCTCAGTAGAAAGTTCAGCGTGTCTTGTTGTGCACCTAGCTTTCGCAATTCTGCCTCAACGTTCAAGTCTCCCCGTGTAAATGTAGCCTCAGCATTCATGTATGCATATTCGAAGTCTGCATGTGGTGGGATTTCCCAAGTTCCATTCCTCGCAGGGTGTCGAGCACCAACAGCGTTGTGATCATGAGGCCCGGGGTTACGTTCCACATTGCCCCCCAACAGAATCAACCCTGAGAGGTCGTGAAGTGTAGCTGTTGGGATGGCAGGCCTAAATGTGCAAATCAGCAGGAGCGACACCCACAATGAAATGAGGAGCAGAACTGCACGTGCCCTGGGTCGTGAGAGCACGACTCCCCGTCCTTCAGAGCGTGTTTCATGCTGGGGCTTGTTCACGACATAGCAATAATCTAACTCACAACTCTGCCATTCAGGACCTTTGCGAGCAAAGGACCGTTCACGTTTAACACTTGGTCGAGTGGCACGTGCAAAGTGTGCCCCTATTTGCTGTCGATAAGTCTCGAGCGAGACGCCCATGGTGAGTTCTCTGTGAGCACACTACAGGACAACATACTCAAATTTGTATCTTTTGTCTGTCTATCTCGACGAAAGAAAAGGGAAAGAAAACAGAACGAAAAAAGTCACAATTCACTTTTTCATTGCATTTGATATGAATCTTTCCATTCCTGCAGAATATCGTCATTCACAGTTTCTTGTTTGAGCCAGATATGGGGCTCCAAGTGGCGGCTACTCCAAAAACACAAATACTGCACATCACTTCGTCGGTTCAACAGTCTAATTATATATGGCAGTGCTTAGTTGTCTCATAAAGTTCAGAATGCACATGCACTCCTAGAATGCTTGTCCTTAAACAACTCAGTAGCCACTTCTGCAATGCACAGTACCTGTTCAAGCACGAGAGTGAAGGCCACTTGCTAGAGCAAATCTGCAGCTGGAGTCGTCGCATAAAACCACCCCCAAAACGCTTCAAATTGCAAATAATGAGAATGCCCACGTATAACTCACACGATGTTGTATCTTTCGGGGTATCTTTGCAAGCAGTCCAGCTTCCAGAACACACTGTATTCCAATCACGGCTGTCGAGCAGCGGAGCTCTCGCCAAACATGTCCGTTGTAGTCGGACGCACAGTCAGAAGTGGAGACAAAGAGAAAGACAGTGAGACAAAGAGAGAGAGAGAAACAGAGAGAGACAGAGAGAGACAGAGAGAGACAGAGAGAGAGACAGACAGAGAGACAGAGAGAGACAAAGAAAGAGAGACAAAGAGAGAGACAGAGACAGCGAGAGAAAGAGAGAGAAAGAGAGAGAAAGAGAGAGAAAGAGAGAGAGAGAGAAAGAGAGAGAAAGAGAGAGAAAGAGAGAGAGAGTGAGAGAGAGAGAGAGGGGGAGGGGAGGGGAGAGAGAGAGTTTTGACATGCGATACTGCATGGATGCCAAGGCATAAACATGGATACGATTTAAACAACCTTGCCTCAAACAGTGTGCACACATATAACAGGGCCAAGAGGCAAAACGGCACAGGATGCCAGTGCAATTGCCACGGAAACGAGAAATAGTGTCAAGGAGATAAACCTTTGATGAGTGTAAACACAGTCACGAAAAACGTTGATTCTGAGTTTTACAGACACTACAACCACTTCCGTCTCCCATCAGGCCATGTGAAATTCAGTGTCTTCCTCTTCAATCTGATTGGCTGGTGGATGTTAAGGCCATATTTCCTTCTTCTCCTTTTCCTCTTCACCATGTTTCACTCCATCTTTCAAGAAGACGGACAGGGCCCAGTGTTTGGATTCCGGGTTGAATGTCTTTGATGTGGTCTCCTGGGCATTCCTGGGTTGGCGGATGACGTCAATGACAAACGGCACCCTTCAGAAAACACGTTTTTTACTTGTGATGACGACAATGATAATACTGTGACAGCTCGAATACTCTCAGTACTCGGAATCATTCCATGTGCCTTTTCTCAACACTTCTCTACGACTATGTTGAACTTGTCGTTCCCCCCTCCCTTCATTCCCCTCGCCCCCTAACCCCCACCTTCCCACCCCCTCCACATAAATGCACATGCATCCATAGGCCTGCGTGCACACATTGGTGCATTTACATGGGAACCACATAGGAACACACACGCCTGTGCCAGCGCGTGCTCACACATACGCACACACACACACACACACACACACACACACACACACACACACACTCACGCACGCACACACACACACACACACAAACACACACCCACGCACGCACACATACACACACACATACACGCACGCACACACACACACACACACTTGTGCTGAGAAACACACAAACACGTGCTCTGTGTATCAAACACAGACGTACTAAGGACATTTCATCGAGGCTTTCCCCTGTGTTTCAATGCATGAAACAAGCGCTTGCCTATGATAAGTCGTTCAATGCAAATGTTGCGCCAGCGTTTCAGCTGCTCAAGGCCATCACACAAGGTGAAACAGAAACAGTTTTAGGATCATGAAATACACGTTTTCTCGTGTGCAAACAGGTATTTCAGAGAGCTGTTGAGTCCCTACAAATGATTGGGCGGTTTTGTACCGGTTCTCTTCTCTCAATATTTCGAGTGAAATATTTCTGCCCGTCACTGAATGGGAACGTTCTTTGCCTTGAGCAGACGCTCTGACTCTCACACAAATCAATCTCACCCACTTGGGTGATCCTGGGAGTGTTTAGCCCAGGTACGCAACAACAACAACAACACAAATCAATCTCACCCACTTGGGTGATCCTGGGAGTGTTTAGCCCAGGTACACAACAACAACAAACAACAACAACAACAACACAAATCAATGATGTCAGTATTTATTCTTGGGTTCGCGTGCAAAAAGCCCATTTGTAGAATTACTGACACATATATAAAGAAACAATAAGCAAAGAACACTATTGATTGTCAAAACTCCATGCAGAATATATCGACAATTCAGTTAAATCGCTACGTTATTCAAATCAAGTTGTGCGGCGAAGTTCGTGGTGTACGTCGAAGCTTGGGTCCCTGACAGAGATAATGGATACTAACTGGCTTATCGTGTAGATGAGAGGTTCGAGGAGCCTCATCTTGTGAAAACACCCCCCAAAAATGTCAGGTTCAGAGAAATAGAAACAGCGTGTTTCTGCCTCAGTCATCTACGGCCTTCACTCTGAGCGTTTGAAAAGAGTATAATGTTATTCCAAAAGTTACATTGCATGTTTTTGAATACACACACACACACACACACACACACACAAGGGAGGGAGGGAGAGAGAGAGAGAGAGAGAGAGAGAGAGAGAGAGAGAGAGAGAGAGAGAGAGAGAGTATGCACAAGAAAATGTATACATGTACCACATTCTATAAAACTCCCGATGACGCTCAATAAGCACATAGTAGGCCTATGTAGTGTAAAATAATGATCTTAGTAGCATTTATCTGCTTTGTAAGAACTACTCGGACACATCGCTATCGACCCGGAAGCATCGTATCAATAGATGATGAGGTGTAATTGCAAGGTGCTGCTTGACACCTAATGAAGTAATTGCTGGTGTTGGATCCACTAAGAAGGATGTTCATTGGCTGAAACTGTTAACGAAGGAGTTTGTTGGCTGATTTGGCACTAGCAGGAACCGGAAGTTCGGCCCAGCTTGACAGCGAAAAAAGTTCGCCCTGAGTGGCTGACGATAACGTTCGCTCGTGTCAAAAGTTTTGAGAAACTGATATCGCAATTTCGTGTTCTATTAACATTTATACTGCCCCTTTCCACCGTGTTCTCTATCAAAATATCAGTTCAAATGTTGTATAACCCAGGGCCTCATTTTGAGGTGATAACGTCTGTTTGTATTAAATTTGTTGAGAAACTGATACCGAAAATGTTCGTATTAACAAAGTTCATTCGTTTCCTTTCCGTCGCGACCTCTCTTACATTATCATTCCATCTGTTGTCGTACCTGAGTTTGTGTTCATTTTATCTCATGTGTCAAGGACGTGTGCTAGTTAGCTTGCTTGTCATACAGTCGCAAAATAAAGATAACTTTGGAGAGTTTGGAAAATGTATCGAGAAGCGGATGTGATACTCTTTTGCTTTATTATTATTATTATTATTATTATTATTATTATTATTATTATTATTATTATTATTATTATTATTATTATTATTATTATTATTATTATTATCATTATTATTATTATTATTATTATTATTATTATTATTATTATTATTATCATTATCATTATTATTATTATTATTATTATTATTATTATTATTATTATTATTATTATTATTATTATTATTATTAGTATTACTCTTTTGCTTTATTATTATTATTATTATTTATTTGCATTCCTATGCTCCTTTTCCCTCGTATTTTTTGGCTGAAGTGTAGGATCATGATCTACTCCTTAATGTTTAATATTTAATTTCGACAAGGAGTCGGAAATGCCTGCTAATTAAGCCGCCACTGCTGAAACTGAAACTGCAGAGTTATTCAAATACTTTGGTGTAGGTCAGCGTGAAATGGTAGAAGGTTGTGGGTTCGGCAGAGTAGTGCAGTTCACTGCTCGTGCTTGTCCCTTTCTTTCACCTCTCCCAACACAACTGCAGTCCCAATCTCAGCAGATGCGTCTTATCGTTGCACTGTTTATGCAGAGCGTGCATGTCATCTGAGTGCAAGTCTGCATGTCTCTGCAGGAAGTTTACGCGGCAAGTCATGCGCGTTACTTGGGGTCGGCCTTGTGGTCTCTGGTTCTCAACCCGTGTTTACAGCCCATAACTATCTGCCACTGCTCTTGTCTTCGTTTTTGTGACGTTTCGTCAGTTTGCTAGTGTGATGTAGCTTGGAACCCCCCACTAACTTATCGGCCTCAAGTTTTTCATCAGTGTTTACAGGCGAACATTTCGTTGATTATGGACAACGGCAGAAGTGCTGTCTTGTTCTTTGAGGATGAGATTCTAGTGATAATCTGTTGTAAACGATTCACACGACGCGAAAATAAACTGAGTTGAGATATAGGAAATTGGCTGGATAAACGCTGGTAGTTGTTGGATAACTCTCAGATCTTGATGTTTGGTGCGTGGTGGTCTTGTGTGTGTGTGTGTGTGTGTGTGTGTGTGTGTGTGTGTGTGTGTGTGTGTGTGCGTGAGAGAGAGAGAGAGAGAGAGAGAGAGAGAGAGAGAGAGAGAGAGAGAGAGTTTGAAAAGTCAATTTCGAGAAAGTATTATGATCATAAAAATATATGGATGCGATTTTTGTGTGGCAGATGTAGTGTGCAGTAATTTTTTCGAAAAGCATACACATCTTTTAACCGTCTCTAACATTACCAAATAAATCACTAATACCACTGCATCATTTCCAGCATTTTCGAAAGTAACTTACGTGTGAATAAGTAGCAAGAATAACAATTATTGATACCGTGCATTGTTGTTCCCTCATCCGACATGATCTCGCTGCCGTGAGAATCCGCAAAAAAATCGGCGAGAATCTCGCCAGTCCAGACGACACCACGCGGTGTAAAGGGCCCTGGAAGTCCATTTCATCGCAGTGCATGCTGGGAAGCGGCGTGAGCCAGGCCGCTGCCCTCTGAAGTTAACCGCCACAAGTCACGTGATGTTCCATAACGAGGCGGGACGTGTGGCGCCAGACGCCATGATGGTTATGATGGTTGTGGAGCGACTGAGGGTGGAGATGGTGGAAGATGAGATTGCGGGTAGGTGGAGGTGGGGATGATGGGTGTTTGTTGTGAGGGTGTGGAAGATGAGATTGGGGGTAGGTGGAGGTGGGGATGAAGGGTGTTTGTTGTGAGGGTGTGGTTGAAGTAAAAGAGGTGAAGGTAAAGTGGGAGTGGACAGACGATCATAGAATCGGTAAGGTAGAAATGCAGGGACAGGATTTTGAAGATGAGATAGGCCAGAAGTTATCACATGAGTTACAAGAGTTGTTTACTGAGGAAAACAAATACTCCACAGAGGATAAAGAGGAGGAGGAGGAGGAGGA
Organism: Theodoxus fluviatilis; assembly: GCA_034096865.1. Classification (NCBI taxonomy): domain Eukaryota; kingdom Metazoa; phylum Mollusca; class Gastropoda; order Cycloneritida; family Neritidae; genus Theodoxus; species Theodoxus fluviatilis. The sequence continues at coordinate 389 of JAWQFJ010023267.1, read as the reverse complement.
GGAGGAGGAGGAGGAGGAGGAGGAGGAGGAGGAGGAGGAGGAGGAGGAGATATTGAGGTGGGAGGAGGAGATATTGAGGTGGGCGGAGAAGGAGATAGGGAGGTGGGAGGAGAAGGAGATAGGGAGGTGAGAAGAGGAGGACGAGATAGGGAGTTGGGAGGAGGAGGGTGATGATAAGGGGATAGGGGCAGGAGGAAGAGGAGGAGGAGGAGAGAGGGAGTTGGGAGGAGGAGGAGAAGGAGGAGGGGAGAATAGGAGTATATGGGGAGGAGGAGGAGGAAGAGGAGGAGGAATGAGCAGAACAAAAAAGTATGAGCAGGAGCAGCAGGGAAACAGGTGCAAGGGCAGAAGTGTGAAAAATCAACATACTTATTTGAATAACCATTTCG
>JAWQFJ010023266.1:40000-47703 GCA_034096865.1 Theodoxus fluviatilis | reverse complement strand
AAGACCTAGTAGTGACTTACCCCCGGCCACCCTCCCGTTTCCCTATCAGTATTATCGAAAAAAGGCCCCCATCTTCACCCCCGGCCTTCACCACACCCTAACTCATCCTCATTCTCCCCACTTACTACTCTCCCCCCCCTTGCTCCTTTCTACCTCTCCCTCCCCCCGCCCCCTGCGTCTGGCCACAGCCGCGCCGCCCTGGGTGGGTCACCTCCAACGCCCACATACCCCCACCATCTCGGTCCCCCCCCCTAGCCGCTCCTCCCATTGCTCCTTCTGTCCTTTTCTCTCTTTTCATCACAAACGGAAAGTTGGCACTGTCATAATATGTGGATAATTTTGTGCGCACGGCGGCCCGTACGGCGGATGATTGCATCGTTCTTCAGAAAGTCTGCCTTTTGATGTTCTGGACAATCTGTTGCGTCTCGAACGTTCCCACCGTCGGCCTGTTGTTGAAATAACGAGTTTCTTATGAAACCTGTGCCCATTTGGCCGCTTTCTTTGAGGTGATACCTGAACGACAACTTCCCATATGGTAAGTATCTTGAGTCTGTCACCAAGCATGGTTTGATGATATGGTCCTGGTCCAAACGAATCTTAACTGTACTTTCTCACTAATGCTCTGGGGCGTAAGGATAACTAGGCTATTGCTAGTCTATGATCAACGCGGCCACTGATGTTCCTTCCATCGATCGTTCCCGACACGCTCACATCTTGTCTTGTCTTTCTGCTGTTTCAGGTTTCGCCCGGGGTGCCATACATGCGCTGACGCAGTCCAAATTGTCCACCATTACAAAATTGGACTCCGTCTTTTTGTGGAGACGTATCTCATAACAGAACATTGCTCGACCGAACTACAAGTATACAGTCCGTCGTGTTTCTTTGTGGGCCAGTTCACAACAACCGGTGGTTTCCAGGATCTCTGAACATTTTCACCCACTACAATTGTCTCCTTCTTGTTAACGGGGGCTCGCTAAGGACGCTAGTTGTCACAGCACTGAGCAATTATCCATCGCATCGCGTCGGTTTACTAGGGGGGGGGGATCTCTACATTGTCACACTGGGGGGGGACCAATTTATCGTCGGATGGTCCGTCGTTTTGACGCACGAGTCGCTAACACTTTTTCACCCACTAAGCTATACGTATCGTCTCTCTACTACTTACCAATCTCTGTCCACCACAACCATTCCACAACCACCGGGGGCCCCGTGAATAATGAGAGGACCTGAGGTCATCACGTAACCATTCCTACCCCTCAACTATCATTGCCACATTACTACTCCACCCCCATCACCACCAATACCACCACGTCGCCACCACGACCACTATCACAGCCATCACACCAACACTATCACCGCTAACATCACCATCAAGAGCATCATTATCATCATCGTCGTCGTTATCGAGATAGCGGGTGCAAATACATTAGAGACACTACTGATTATTCCCTGGAAACTCACACAGGGGTGGAAGCTGACAAGGTTGAAAGGTCGATGACAACCTAGGGTAATTGTCAGTTAATACAATGTACTATGGGGGGTACGATTCATGGGCCTCGGTCATGAATATTCATATATTTTCTTTTCTCAACCCTCGAGGACCCTGGGTCTGAGGCGAAAAAATGTGGCTTGAGTAGAAAATGTCACGAAGAAGCCCGCAGCGGAACAGGTCGTCCCTGAGTCTACCGAAACCCATTAAACGTTGTGAAGGTCTACCCATTACCTGAGGTCTATACCCCATGTCCTAGGTCGACCCATTACCTGAGTTTCTAGGCCCATTAACCTGAGGTCTATCCACAACCCATTACCTGAGGTCTACCCATTACCTGAGGTCTACCCATTACCTGAGGTCTACCCATTACCTGAGGTCTACCCATTACCTGAGGTCTACCCATTACCTGAGGTCTACCCATTACCTGAGGTCTACCCATTACCTGAGGTCTACCCATTACTTTGAACAGTTGGAAGAATTACCTAGAAAGTATGCAGCTTGTGAAAGACGTTGAAAAATAAATTGTATGCGAGAGAGCACTGAGGTGACTCGTGGTAGGAGACGCTGTGATGTCCGTGAGGATTTAAGCCTCACGATATTTTTTAATACAGATTTTACTGACGCTGAAAAATATTTAAAGTATTTCAGGGCTCAGGAAGGTTTTGTATTGTTCCATTCATTCCCGTCCAACGCGGCACTTGTGAGAAATTTGCTTTGTCCGTCGGTGTGGCACATGGAAGATGGGTTTTTGCGGCTGAACACGATTATACTGAGCACATGTGCGGCACACAACTTGAAGATGTTACAAAATCTCGACATTCAAAACTCATTCCCCCTTCAAACAAGAAGGGCAAAGCCCATACGACTCACATGCTTGACCTTGACCTTTATATGACCTTGACCTTCAGGTGACCTTCAAGGTCAAGGTCAAACAACTAAACCTACCAATGACATCATACACAAAGAAATGCTTTACACATTTTTCCTACCAAAATACATGTGACCTTGACCCAAGGTCAAGGTCATCCAAGGTCATGCAACACAAAGCTGTTAATTCAAGAGATAGGAAGCACAATGGTGCTTATTGGCACTTTCTACCATGAGATATAGTCACTTTTAGTGGTTCACTACCCCATTTTGGTCACATTTCATAAGGGTCAAAGTGACCTTGACCTTGATGATATGTGACCAAATGTGTCTCATGATGAAAGTATAACATGTGCCCCACATAATTATTAAGTTTGAAACAGTTATCTTCCATAGTTCAGGGTCAAGGTCACTTCAAAATATGTATACAATCCAACTTTGAAGAGCTCCTGTGACCTTGACCTTGAAGCAAGGTCAACCAAACTGGTATCACAAGATAGGGCTTGCTTTGACCTATATACCACTTGTAGCTAAGGTCGCCATTCTCAATAACGTGGGAGAAAATTGGGAAAATGTGAAAAATGACTGTTTTTGAGACCACATTTATGGCTCCTGTGACCTTGACCTTGAAGCAAGGTCAAGTCACTATGTATGTTTTTTGAGGCCTTGTCATCATACACCATCATGCCACATTTGGTGTTGATAGACTTAATAGTCTCCGAGAAAAATCCAACGTTTAAGTTTTTTACGCCCGGACGGACGGACGGACGGACGCCCGGACGGACGGACGGACGACACGGCTCAGTACATAGACTCACTTTTGCTTCGCATGTGAGTCAAAAAACGACAAAAGCAACGGAAGACAATCGTAGCGCACAAAGTATCACACACCGGGAACTTCGTCATGTTTCAACGCGCGGTGCAACCGCAGGCGCACACAATAACACGTATATCACGACGGAGATAAGATTAGAGAAAGATGTTTACCCGAAGCAAAATGCTGCCTAACCCAGACACTGGAAGAATGCTTTACAAATCAATGACTTCCACCGACAGTAACAACCTTCTGACGTCAAAAAACCACGACCACGGCCGCGCCATGCGAAGATACCATGTTGACAAAAAAGGGCATAAAAAGTGTTATCTTTTCGTCTTTTATTGGTGGACGTAGAAGCAGTCAAAAGGAAGACGTGAAAATCGGCCTCAGTGTTTCGTATGAATCCCTGTGACGATTTGAAAATGGCGCAGTCAACGAAGAAAGGTAAGTAACATTTCCGACTGGGTCCGTAGGTAAGTGACGAGCCGAGGGATGGGTCCGTAGGTAAGTGACGAGCCGAGGGGGCGAAAACTGAAGCCATCAAATGAAGCAGTGCCTGTAAGCATATCACGGTATCGTCCGGGTAAAGGAAACTTTGTTAAGCCATGCTGCAATTGTTGTTGTTGTTTCTCATACTGATGATACTCAGATACTGCATGGCATTAGATTGATTGATTGATTGAATAAACTTTATTTTTCAAGGGAAATACATGAATTAGGCATAACTGCCTATTTTACATGCAGCCCTTGTTAAAATAAGAAAACAAACAAACAAATTCAATCCCACCCCCCAGCCATACCCACCCACCCACTATCCCACACAAAAAGATCGAAAGGCGAGGGCACGGTTTGCAGTGACTTCCACTGTACTCTTTGTGATGCTTGCTGGCTGTGTTGGGGTTGTTGGAAAGAGCATTCCTTCTCTGTACTTGTAAATCGCCCTGGTATCCATTGCCTATGGTGTGTGGTGCTTGCTGGCTGTGTTGGGGTTGTTGGAAAGAGCATTCCTTCTCTGTACTTGTAAATCGCCCTGGTATCCATTGCCTATGGTGTGTGGTGCTTGCTGGCTGTGTTGGGGCTGTTGGAAAGAGCATTGCATCTCTGTAAATGGTTCTGGGCATCCATTGCCTGTCGTGTGTGAAGCTTGCTGGCTGTGTTGGGACTGTTGCAATGAGCATTGCGTTTCTGTAAATAACCGTGGGTCTCCATTGTCTATGGTGTGTGAAGCTTGCTGGCTGTGTTGGGGCTGTTGCAATGAACATTGCGTTTCTGTACATGGCCCTGGGTATCCATTGTCTATGGTGTGTGAAGCTTGCTGGCTGTGTTGGGGCTGTTGCAATGAACATTGCGTTTCTGTACATGGCCCTGGGTATCCATTGTCTATGGTGTGTGAAGCTTGCTGGCTGTGTTGGGGCTGTTGCAATGAACATTGCGTTTCTGTACATGGCCCTGGGTATCCATTGTCTATGGTGTGTGAAGCTTGCTGGCTGTGTTGGGGCTGTTGCAATGAACATTGCGTTTCTGTACATGGCCCTGGGTATCCATTGTCTATGGTGTGTGATGCTTGCTGGCTGTGTTGGGGCTGTTGCAATGAGCATTGCGTTTCTGTAAATGGGCATGGGTCTCCATTGTCTATGGTGTGTGATGCTTGCTGGCTGTGTTGGGGATGTTGGAAGGAGCATTGCGTTTCTGTAAATGGCCATGGATATCCTTTGCCAGTCCCAACAGCGATCTGCTGTCAGCACTCTCAAGAAACTTGAACATTTCCAATTTCGTCCTTGGAAAGTTTGGTCAGACAGAAATCCCCGACGCCACATCACATTAAAACTGACCACGCTCTTTCTAGAATGTAACAAAACGTGATACTTAGTGCGTGCAGTGGTTTAGATATCCCATTCGTTATCAGTGGTCAGTGGTCAGTGACTTGGAGCATTTCGTGACTCTCCCATACCAATCCTTCAGTAGCCTCTTTCTCTTTCCCAACTGAAGTAAGAGTCATGAAAACAAATAAACCCACTTGACAATCTTTGCTTTCTCATCATTCATATTTTGCACTAGCACTTGTATTCTGCATGTACTCCACGCAAGTGCAGCAACTGAAACAACAGTCGTACTGCTGATAACAACAACAGTAACAACACTTACAGCAACAACAATAGCAACACAATCCTTGCGACAATTTGGAGCGGAGATATTTGTTTAGTGCTATAAAGTATTGTTGATCATTTCAAATGTGCCTTTGGCTCGACCTAAAGAAGATTTCTTTGTCTTTGGGTTAAACAGCTTTATAACGTACGCTGATGACAGCAGTTTAGTGACGACCCGTGTTAAACAAGCTTTCTGGCCCGATGAAACGTGGAAGAAATTCATCCGTTTTATAGTTGTGAAGAAAGGTGGAATGTTCTCACACGCTGCAGATATGGGAGGCAGGGACAGTCGGACCAGCCGCTGCAGTAACCCCAGCCGTGCATCCAACCATATGTCCAAGCAGCTGGGAGAGGTCATCGCGGTCAAGGTGTTTGACCGCCTGAAGAAGATCATCGAGGAGGAAATCATGGCCAGGTCCCAGCACAATCGCCGAGGGCGATCCCTCAGCAAAGGCACTGGCAACAACGTGCATTCCAGGGCAAGCAGGGACGACGGGAGACGCAGGAGCAATGGCGGCAGAGAAGGAACAGCCGGGAGCTACAGAACTCCCGACAGCAACAGCAGCAGACGCTGCCACAGCGTGGGCAGAGCTTTCTCCGGCGCCTCCTACCGGCCGCAGAGCGTCCAGAGAGACAGAGAGCTGGGCACCCGGACACCCAAAGCTGAGAAATACAAACGTCGTCGCCTTTGCCCTCGCCCGAACTGTCGAATCCTAGGGAGATGCATGTGCGGTAAGATCTGGTTTGCCCCTGATCGTGTAGGTTAAACATTCGCTGTTTTGTCTTTCCACCCCCACCTACCTCGAAGCCTTTGTGGCGAGCTTTTCTCGGCATCTCATTTATTGGCCATACACCGGAGGAAACAAGTCACAAACAAACCTTACGATACAATTCATACCGAGGTGGAAGAGGTCGTGGTAGTAGTAAGATAGACTGGTGGTGATGATGTAGGGTAATGTGTGATGGTGGTGGTGGTGGTGGTGGCGGTGGTGGTGATGGCGGTGGCGGTGGTGGTGGTAAGGGTGGTGGTGTGCTTTCTGGTGCAAGGAAACAAGGTGCCGCTAGTAAATACGAGAGAAGAGAAGGCAAGCAAATATAAAGGGATAAATAAAAGGTCAGAAAAAGAGGAGACGAAGATGACGAGGAGAAGGAGGAGGGGAAGAGCGAGGACAAGAAAATGGACGAGAGAAAAAAAGAAGGAGAAAACGGAGAAGGAGAAAACGAAGGAGAGCAAACAGAGGGAGAAAAGGGAAAAGGAGGAAGAGGCGGAGGGAGGAGGAAAGGAGGAAGAAAAGGAGTAGTTAGAGGAAGAGTAAGAAGAAGAATGGGGGTGTGAAGAGTAGGAAGAGGAGCAGCAGCAGCAGCAAGAGAAGAGAGGAGGAGCAAAAGAAATATTAGCAGCATCAGCAGCAGCAAGAGGAGAGAAAAGAACAGCGGCAAGTAGCAGCAGAGAAAGAGGAGAGGAGGGGGAGGAGGAGGAGGAGGAGGAGGAGGAGAGGAGGGAAGGAGAGGAAGGAGGGAAGGAGAGGGAGGAGGGAAGGAGAGGGAGGGGGGAGGGGAGGAGGAGAGGAGGAGGGAGGAGAGGAGGAGGAGGGAGGAAGGAGGGAGGAGAGGAGGAGAAGGAGGAAGGAGGAGGGGGAGAGGAGGGAGGAGAGGAGGAGAGGAGGGAGGAAGGAGAGGAAGAGGAGGGAGAGGAAGAGGAGGAGGAATGGGGGGAAGAGAAGGAGGGAGGACGAGGAGGGAGAGAGGAGGAGGAGGAGGAGAGGAGAGAGGAGGAGGTAGTGAGGGAGGAGAGGAGGAGGATGGAGGAGGAGTAAGAGGAGGAGGGGGGAGGAGGGAGGAGGAGGAGGAGAGAAGAGGAGGAGGAGAGAAGAGGAGGAGGAAGGAGGAGGAGAGGAGGAAGGAGGAGGAGAGGAGGAGGAAGGAGGAGGAGGAGGGGAGGAGGAAGGGGAGGAGGAGGAGGAGAAGGAGGAGGAGGAGGATTAGGAAGGAGGAGGGAATGGCGGAGGAGAGGAGGAGGAGGAGGAGGAGGAGGAGGAGGAAGGGAGAGGAGGAGGAGGCGGAGGAGGAGGAGGAGAGGGGTAGGAGGAGGGAGAGAGGTGAGGACGAGTCGGAAGGACGGAGGGAGGGAGGATGCTGGGAGGGAGGAGGAGGAGGAGGGGGAGGAGGCGATGAGGAGGAGGCGGGGTAGGATGAGGAGGAAGGAGGAGGAGGACAGGAGGAGTAGCGAGGAGGGAGGAGATGGACAGGAAGAGGAGGAGGAGGAGGGAGGAGGAGAAGAAGGAGGAGGAGGAGAGAGGAGGAGGAGAGAGGAGGGAGGAGGAGGAGGAAAATGAATGAAAATGAAGAGTAAATGAAGGGAAATGGGATAAAATGAAAG
>JAWQFJ010023266.1:5000-35000 GCA_034096865.1 Theodoxus fluviatilis | reverse complement strand
CAGCAGAATATGTCTTTGCTAGTGTCTTCATAAGCAATATCAATCGTTGCTATTGCTGCTGCTATTGCTGCTGCTGCTTGGGTTCCGCTGCTATTGCTGCTGTTACTAGTAGTGGTGGTGGTATTGTAACTCTCATGCTGCTGTTGCTGCTGCTGTTGGCACACATATCGCTGCTGTTGCTGCTTCTACTACTGTTGCTGATGTAGTTGCTGTTAGTAGTGGTGATAGTGGTGGCAATGGTGGTGGTGGTGGTGGTGGTGGTGGTGGTGGTGGTGGTAGTGGTGGTGGTGGTGGTGCTTGCGGTGGTGGCGGTGGTGGCGGTGGTGGTGGTGGTGGTGGTGGTGGGGGTGGGGGTGGCAATGGTGGTGGTGGTGGTGGGGGGGGGTGGTGGAGATGGTGGTGGTGGTGGTGGTGGTGGTGGTGGTGGTGGTGGTGGTGGCGATGGTGGTGGTGGTAATGGAGGCGGTATTGATGTTATCTTGTTGCTGCAGCAGCTGCTGCTATCACTGATATCACTCTCTGCTACCACTGATATCACTGCTGCTGTTGCTGCTAATACTGATTTCGCTGCTGCTGCTGCTAATACTTATTTCGCTGCTGCTGCTGCTAACCATGTATCGTTGCTGCTGTTGCTGCTACCACTTATATCGCTGCTGCTGTTGATGTTACCACTGATTTAATTGCTGCTGCTGCTGCTGCTAACACTTGTATCGCTGCCACTGTTGCTGCTAACACTGATTTAACTGCTGCTGCTGCTGCTGCTGCCAGCGTAGCTGTTACCATCCTCGCCCCATTACCACTGCCTCGTGACAGTCAATGGGGACACCAAGGCCAAGCCGTCTGGCAAGGGATCCCACCGGAACACGTGCGGATCCACCATTCCGCTGACCAGGTCCATGGCCCCAGTTGAGTCCGTTCCAACAAGAAACCGAGTAAATAATTTATGTCATAGAGTGTCGTCTCAGTACAGTCAGTAGACTGTTTGTGCATGTGTTGAGTCCGTTCCAACAAGAAACCGAGTAAATAATTTATGTCATAGAGTGTCGTCTCAGTACAGTCAGTAGACTGTTTGTGCATGTGTTGAGTCCGTTCCAACAAGAAACCGAGTAAATAATTTATGTCATAGAGTGTCGTCTCAGTACAGTCAGTAGACTGTTTGTGCATGTGTTGAGTCCGTTCCAACAAGAAACCGAGTACACAATTGATGTCATAGAGTGTCGTCTCAGTACAGTCAGTAGACTGTTTGTGCATGTGTTGAGTCCGTTCCAACAAGAAACCGAGTAAATAATTTATGTCATAGAGTGTCGTCTCAGTACAGTCAGTAGACTGTTGGTGTATGTGTTGAGTCCGTTCCAACAAGAAACCGAGTGAGTACTTTGAGTCCTAGAGTATTCTCTCAGTACTGTCAATAGACTATGTACGTGTTGAATCGTAGAAAGATTACTTACGTCGGAATACAATCATATGTATCAGTGGTCTACATTAAGTTGGTTTACGAAATCCAATAGCAAAGGCGTTTTGCTTATATCAAGTACTGTACTGATTTAAAACCTGCAGAGTGAAAAACATGAATACCGTAAGACAGCAAAGATGCACTCAGCATTCGCTCTTAGCAAGGATGTCCGTCCGTCTCTCTCTCTCTCTCTCTCTCTCTCTCTCTCTCTCTCTCTCTCTCTCTCTCTCTCTCCTTCCCTCTGTCTCTCTCTGCCTCTCTCTGTCTGTCTGTCTGTCTGTCTCTCTCTCTCTCTCTCTCTCTCTCTCTCTCTCTCTGCATCCCTTCCCATCATGCTTCAGAACAACTCACTGTGGCAGAGCCAGAGCGAGGTGGCGGACAAGAAGGAGCCGCACGGGCAGCAGCAGCAGCAGCAGCAGCAGCAGAAAAGGTCTTCCTTCTACGTACGACCTGGATCGGGACCCCCTGGAAGCATAGAGTTGGTGGTTCGAAACTCCTCCACTCCAGAGGAGCTCGGTGCCCCCCGGAAAGTCGACGTTCGAGTTTTCCGTACGCATCCTTTGGCTGAGTGCATGCTTCGCTCCTACGGCAAGGGCCCGCGCTTGCGCAAAACCACGGTGCCTGGGCTGGAGCGGGTTCGGGTGCGGTCGCCATTCGGCGGCTTTCCAAAGAGAGACGCGAACCGTAAAATGCAAAGTGAGAGCTCACGAAAATTTCCCGCCATTCGCTCCATTGCTGGCAGGGACTGACGGCCGCTCCATTGCTGGCAGGGACTGACGGCCACCGGGCAGAAAACTCCGCGTGACGTAGGCGGGAGTTCCAAGCACCGGATGGAACGCGATGGCAGCAAGAGCGGTGTGGCGGGCTGAGTATTCTGGTGTGCTCCATATTCACGCCTCATCCTTCTGATCTTCGTTTGGAAAATGTTTCGGACACATATCTTGAGAGTTTACGACTTCCTTTTACTTGTCAACACACTTCCCTTTTATGTCCGTTGCTGTTGTCAATACAGCAAGATGTAGTTTCTCGTGCTTTTGATATTTATAAAGCCTTCGCCACGTATATTTTCTATCCATCCTCTTGCTTTCTTTCCCTCTCCACGTGCCTCGCACCTCCCATATCCCCCCCCCCCCCCCCCCCTCGAAAAACCCACTCACACTACCCTGCATGCCCCCGCCTATCCTATCCCCTCGCTTGTTTCCTAATTATCTTGATACATACGCGCGCGCGCACACACACACACATACACACACACACACACACACAACATTTGCCGGCACAACTCAGACTTTCAATAAATAAGCCGGATTTCAGAAGTGTGTAGTCCTCTCAACACATCATCCTATATGCCGTCCTGGAACACATTCGGATTAAGGCTTTTACTCAAGGGTTCTACACGAGCTGCCTGTGTGGGTGTATGGTGCGTCTCGAGAATGACGCCATCCCTGTGTACGTGACGTTTGCACTTGGTGACTGCACTTGGTGACCCCCGTCAGCGTGAACTGTTCTGGGAGCTTCAGGCTCCCTACTACAGGAGCTCCACCCTGGTCCGCGCGCTGCGCCATCGAGGACTTCCGCCAGGGTTGGGAGCCTCTCACGCACGACAGGAGCTACGTCGTCATCAATGATGTCAGAGGCAGCGCACGTGCACGTTGGCCACAGACTTAGCAGTGCTTTTCGCACACAAGAAACTACCAAACACGTATAGCAAAGAATGACGACTTTGTTTGGTGTTCCTCAAAACGCGTAGTGTTGTCTTTGTCTTCAAATGAAATGAAAATATTGTAAACATGTGTTAGGGGTGTGATTTCTGTCCATCTTACGTGTGCAAGGACGGAGTTAGTGACATCATCAGAACGTCAGCCTCTGGTACCTAGAACGCTTCACTGAGGGTGCATTTGGCAGATTTTCTTATAATGCAAACAGAAGTCGGAGAATACACGCTGGCTCTCTTTACACGTATCGTTGTATCGAATGTTTGTTTTGTGGATACATGATGAGTGCGTTTGACATGGACAACGTGTGGGGGATTTCATATCAGGGGGTAAAACGTACCTGAGGCTAAATTATATCCCCACCTTTAAGACTATATAGATCAAGGCCGGGGTACAGGCAGACATGCGCTATGGATTCTGCAATCCTCCAAGATGGGGAGGTAAACAAGCAGAACTCCGCTGGTGGAGTGCTGAGGGAAAGAAGGCTAAATGATTTTTGGTATGAATAGTTTTCGTTTAGTTTTCGAAACCCTGGGATCTTCTACATCCGTTTTGTTTGTTTCCTTCTTTCTTTCTTTCATTCTTTCTTTCTTTCATTCTTTCATTCTTTCTTTCTTTCTTTCTTCATTTCCTCTCTCTTTCTTGGACGTTATCCCTGCCTGACTCGCTGTTGACGAGCTCGGGATTGTTGCCACGGCAAATGCGCGATGTACGCCTTGTTTACCTTGACATAAACCATTCAAACAACGCTGCCTGTTTGTGATGCTTTTCTCACCTGTCACTCTCGTTCTGAAGCAAAAACTGCCTTCGTGTTCGCGCGCACACATTCATATCATTGATCGTATGGAGTGAGAAGATGATGTAGATGAAGAGCGGAGGGTAGTTTTCAGTCCAAAATATACATTGCTCATCTTCCAGCCAAGTTGCTACGATTCAGACTATGCCATCTTTTGAGTTGCTCATATGATCCTTCTTATCCTCCCATTCGGCGATTGCAGTATCATCTCAATCACCTTTGTTTCCACAGTGCTATAAAAACAGTGCGAGTTAAAGGTCTATGTTTACAATTAGAGTTGATCAGAGGAAGCAGTATTGTGTTTTAAATGTACATTAATTCATTTTTATCATCAGGAACTTTGACCGCAAGAAATATTAGACACTTGAGGATAGTTGTGCAAACGTTTATTGATGCTGAATCCAAGCAGGATATTTCCGTATACAAGCATATATATGTAAATGTTTATGAACTATATCATGATATATTAAAACTACAAGAAAAAAAGGTTTTGATATTGCATGTATAAACAATATTACAAATATCTCAAACTGGTTCTATCAAGAAGATAAATATTTTACTCTTCAAAAAAACCATTAAGTGCTCACAACAGTATGCTTCCATCTGCAAATATTTCAGAATCTCCTCCTCACACTACTACTTTTGTCCCACGCCTCACCGGCATTTCTTCTCCATGTCCCCATGACCCCATGCCCCCATGACCCCATAACACCAACCTTACCCCTCACAACACACCTCACGCCCACCCCCCGCCTCTTTCCCCTTTCCTGTCATTTTTGACTCACATGCGAAGCAAAAGTGAGTCTATGTACTCACCCGTGTCGTCCGTCCGGGCGTCCGGGCGTGGTGTCGTCCGTAAAAACCTTTAACGTTGGATATTTCTCGGAGACTATTAAGTCTATCAACACCCAATTTGGCATGATGGTGTATGATGACAAGGCGTACAAAAACATACATAGTGACTTGACCTTGCTTCAAGGTCAAGGTCGCAGGGGCCGTAAATGTTGTCTAAAAAACAGCAATTTTTCACATTTTCCCAATTTTCTCTAACAGTTTTGAGATTAGATACCTGGCCTATATATTTTGTATAGGACAAAGTAATCCCTATCTTTTGATACCATTTTGATTGAACTTGCTTCAAGGTCAAGGTCACAGGATGTCTTTAAATTTGGACTGCATACATATTTTGAAGTGACCTTGACCCTGAACTATGGAAGATAACTCTTCCAAACTTCATAACATTGTAGTACACACGTTATACTTTTATCATAAGACGCATTTGGTTACATATCATCAAGGGCAAGGTCACTTTGACCCTTACGAAATGTGATCAAAATGGGGTAGTGCTTCCAATGTCTTGAATTAACACTTTTGCTTGGATGACCTTGACCATGGTCACATGTATTTTGGTAGGAAAAATGTGTAAAGCAGTTCTTAGTGTATGATGTCATTGGTAGGTTTAGTTGTTTGACCTTGACCTTGAAGGTCACCTGAAGGTCAAGGCCATGTAACGGTTAAGGTCATGTTAAGGTCAAGGTCAAGCGTTTGAGTCCTATGGGTTTTGCCCTTCTTGTTCCTCCTTTGCATGATCCCGTCTGATATGCATCATTCCCTCATACGCCAACTGTCACAGCACTAGCAGCATGAAGTCGCGTCCTGACTTAACTATTCGAAGTATGATAATGATGTTGATGGTGCTGCTGATGATGTTGATGATGATGATGATGATGATGATGATGATGATGATGATGATGATGATGATGATGATGATGATGATGATGATGATGATGATGATGATGATGATGATGATGATGATGATGATGATGATGATGATGATGATGAGTCACATGATCTCTGCAAGAATGCATTGACCTCAGGCGAACCACTGACTGCGCTGCTGAACGCATATTTATTCAGATCGGGATTTGGTGTGGCAATTCGACTTGTTGCAGTCATCTTCATCGTCATCGTCATCGGCATCATCATCCGTATTTCTCACGGCGCTGTTGATCCCAGCAGCTGTGGTCGTCGCTCGCAGTCCCAGGGTGTCACGGCGAGGAAGCGAGACGAAGGGAACGCAGAGAAAGAACAGATCCCTGTATAGATTTTGAGGCAATACTTGTAACCGATGGCATGACAGCTCACACGCACTTACTTCATTCTCTGTAGAACGATTATTTCGCACCTCGCTACGAAAGCCTTTATTTACATTCTCTAGATCCACTGATTGCTTAGTGCTCATTTAGACACATTCAGATGAGTGCACGAAATCTGCAATAACCAAAGGTTTACGTTTCCCGCAACCACGGAACACGTAGTCACTTTTCTAAGATCAGTCATCGCAATGTCGGTGCAGCAGCCTGCACGGAACTTGGAGTCAATGCGACAGTTGAGGCATTTGAGAAATAAAGACAAATAATCTTATGACGTCACATCCGTTGCATGGAGGACACTACATCCGGATCTCCGCACAATTCCTGTACTATAGACTCCAGCACACTGGCTCTACAGCCGGAGGTAAGCAAGTCAAAATAGTGTTGTCTGGCGATGTCTAATACAGCACGCTAGCCTATGATGCATTCTGTCTTTGCTTTACTTCCTTGCTGCGCGTGTAAAACCCACACTGGCAGCCATGCATTGAGAGGTACGAGGCGTCAGCTTCTCGCCTGAGCTATCATCAAGCTATTGGTTTAGAACACAACCTAATGTAACTCAGGTAAAATATTCTCTAGTCCATAGAGTGATGTTCATGAATTTAACATCTAATTATCACAACCCTTCCATCCCGTACGTCAAACAATAATATGATTAGAAGAGCACTGTGTCTTCCCTGAGAAGTTTCTATGTATGCACATTCTCCTGATAGTGAACCTCATGCTAATCTGCCTTTATCACTTAATGCCAGTAGGTCGTCACTGTCATTCCTGGTTTCTCTATGACAGAAGCTAGTCAAAGTTATGCTATTCACTCAATAAGGCGTGTCTTCAAATCTCTAGCAGACCGCCTGAACCCTGATGCTAAGTTCGGAACAATAGTGCATGTCTTCTTTACTTCCTCCTCCTCCTCCTCCTCCTCCTCCTCCTCCTCCTCCTCCTCCTCCTCCTCCTCCTCCTCCTCCTCCTCCTCCTCCTCCTCCTCCTCCTCCCTCCTCCTCCTCCTCCTCCTCCTCCTCCTCCTCCTCCTCCTCCTCCTCCTCCTCCTCCTCCTCCTCCTCCTCCTCCTCCCTCCTCCTCCTCCTCCTCCTCCTCCTCCCTCCTCCTCCTCCTCCTCCTCCTCCTCCTCCTCCTCCTCCTCCTGCTCCTTCTCCTGCTCCTTCTCCTCCTGCTCCTCCTCCTCCTCTTCCTGCTTCTTCATCTTCTGCTTCTTCATCTTCTTTCTTTTTTTCCTTCTATCTTCGTTTTTACCATTGTTTCGTCTTCTTCTTCTTTCTTCCTTCCTTTTTCTTCCTTCCTTTTTCTTCCTTCCTTTTTCTTCCTTCTGTCTTTCTCTTCTTCCTCTTCTTTCTCCTTCTTTCTCCTTCTTTCTTCGTCTTTCTTCTTTTTCTTCTTTCTTCTTTCTTTCTTCTTCTTCTTCTTCTTCTTCTTCTTCTTCTTCTTCTTCTTCTTCTTCTTCTTCTTCTTCTTCTTCTTCTTCTTCTTCTTCTTCCTCTTTATCCTTCTTTCTTCTTTGTTCCTTCTTCTGTCTTCTGTCTCCTGTGTTCTTTTTTTTTCTTTCATTTTACTTTAAAAATTTCTTCTGTCATTCTACTTTCTTTTTTTTTGTTCCTTTTTGTTCCACTTTTCTCTTCTCCTTTTCATTTCTCTTTATCTTTTCCTTATTTCTTTCTTGATTGCTGATTTAATACATTTTAAAAAGTAACTTTAAAGAAGTGGAGACCATTTTAGTGGCATGTGCATAGTTCATACAGGAGAAGATATATTCTTTATGAGCTTGTTAATAAGTGCAATTGTTACGTCTCTTTTCAGGTATCGTGAGTTCCGAAACAAAGATTGGTTGGGCAAACCTTCCTGGTCAAATACTCCATTTGCAGAGAGCACTGAAACATATTTTAGTGCATTTTTATTTCACAAAAGCTACTTTTTAGGGGAAACCAAATTTCGCCACTCTTTTGTCTCGACCAAACCCCACCAACCCAAATCATTTGCCCTCCGCTCTGTGCCGGAGAAAGTTTCAGTCACCAAAGCCACAAGGCCTCAGATAACAGTCCACCCTTGCAAGGGACGCGAGTAGGGAAGCGCATGGGTCTGTGAGGGAGACACCCAGAGTTCCTGCAGTTGACGAGTCCTCACCATGGCAGCGTGCAAGGACCCGCCGTGCCCCACGCTGATCGCCCGGGGCTACGCCCTGGACGAAATTCCCTGCCGGTGCCCCGCCTTCTCCAGATTTATCTCCGTCAGGCCTCCCTACAAGTGTGACGCCTGTGGACGCCTAGTAGACTTCAAGGCGCCCAAAAATCTGCCCCCAGACATGGTCCCCCCCTACAGGTGTCTGCCCTCCCCGCCCTCATTTCGCACCAAGAGCAGGACCTCCACCCCTGCGTGTTTCCGGCCTGGCCCTGGCGTGGATGTTGATTGTCAGAACAAGGAGCACCGGAGCGGCTTGAGAGCCTACCTTGACAATCTCATCAAAGGATTCTCGGACCCTTGTCCGGACTCCCCCGAACAAAGCGGATTCCCCACGCCGTGGAGCGGCCAAGCTGCGTCACTGCGCGAGTGGACACGACAGAATCAAGGTCCCAGCGAGTCAGACGAGGAGGAGGACCCGGACGCTTGTCCCTGTAGCGTCTCCAAGAGAACGGCGAGAAGTCCGGTCACCGCCAGTTCGCGCATTTCCAATCGTCGTTTCTTGAGCAAAGTCAGGCCTGGACCTTACCTCGAGCTAGAGCGACGTAATTTGGCTCTCAAGAGGTGCCCGTGGGAGGACCAGAGCAAGCAACCCTGCAATGATCCTACCGAAAAGTGCCAGGTCTGCAACAGGGAGTCCAGGCACAAGTTCTGCTCCAAGTCCCCAAGCGTAATGACTCGATCCAGCTCTGCCTTCAAGCTGGATGCGCCTGACAGCGCACCAGGGAACCCTCTGCGCAACTGGCGCCTGCCCGGGAGTCCAGAGCTGACACCAGGCGTGGATTACTTCAGGCGCTTCAGACCTGGATGCAAGTGCGAGTTCCGTCTTGACCAGCTGCCCTCCAAGCGCGGCGGCAAAGGAAACTGGTCCACGCCCCCCGTGTGCAGACCCGTGCGCGAGAAACGTCCCAAGAAATGCCCAACCCGAATGACCAAGTTCGATACTCACAGAGGGCCCTGGAACCCGCATTTCCGGAACAGCTACATGCAGATGTCCACCACCGAGAACATGAGGGTTTCCACAGAGAGGCTGTACGGTACCAACACCTACCTAGGGGGCCACAAGGTCTTCCCCGCCTGAGACAGCCAGTGCAAACACAGTCCAGGGTGAGTGTGTCAGGAACGTACACATATGTAAGAATCGTCGTGATTGTGGTACAGTTGGCGGATGATTGGTTTCTTTCCCGTAGAATCACAAAACTTATTTCTTTTATTGTGATCGTCCCCTGTAGTGTCCTTTCTTCCATCTTAAATGGTTATAGTAAAAGGTCAACAAGTGGTTTTCATTTGCGACTAAATACCCACGTCTGAATGTTCATACCGCTTCGCACTTTACCCCCTGATCACTGGGCCGCTTGATTGGTCCATCACTGGCACGTGACAGCAGACACAGTCACAGTCAGTCTGGTGCCAGCACAACTCCATTCCCTGGGGGATATTACCAACCCAGTGCTGGCGCATGGCTGCATACAAGGGATAATCTCAGCACTGTGCGCCATGCTGCCCTCACAGGTATCCGGTTTTACTCCTGGATGGGGAAAAACTGCGCGATAAGCGCCTTGCCCAAGGATGCAGCATAAGGGTCCACGAAGCATCGCACGCCGCTCCCGCTAGCTGCAAGCGACAGCAGTCGAGAGCTCTGCCCAGTGGAATAGAGCCCGGCCATGGTATCTGCCCACAGAGTTGGAGGCGCACGCGATCGCTGTCGTTGCTTCCTGTTGAACAGTGCACTCTTGGAACGTAAAATGAACTAGTGCGGCAACAGTTGACGCGAAGTGGCTGCGCACTGCTAACAAAGAGTAGAATGCAGTTTATTTTACACCACCACGAGCATCCCCTACCCTGCCTCCATCGTAACCAGCACCACTACAAAGACCTCAACTAACACAAACACTACCACGAGCGTCTCCTACCCTGCCTCCATCGTAACCAGCACCAATACAAGGACCTCAACTGACACAAACACTACCACGAGCGTCTCCTACCCTGCCTCCATTGTAACCAGCACCACTACAAAGACCTCAACTGACACAAACACTACCACGAGCATCCCCTACCCTGCCTCCATCGTAACCAGCACCACTACAAGGACCTCAACTGACACAAACACTACCACGAGCATCCCCTACCCTGCCTCCATCGTAACCAGCACCACTACAAGGACCTCAACTAGCACAAACACTACCAAGAGCGTCTCCTATCCTGCCTCCATCGTAACCAGCACCACTACAAGGACCTCAACTAGCACAAACACTACCACCAGCATCCCTTACCCTGCCTCCATCGTAACCAGCACCACTACAAAGACCTCAACTGACACAAACACCACCACCAGCATCCCCTACCCTGCCTCCATCGTAACCAGCACCACTACAAGGACCTCAACTGACACAAACACTACCACGAGCATCCCCTACCCTGCCTCCATCGTAACCAGCACCACTACAAGGACCTCAACTGACACAAACACTACCAAGAGCGTCTCCTATCCTGCCTCCATCGTAACCAGCACCACTACAAGGACCTCAACTGACACAAACACTACCACGAGCGTCTCCTATCCTGCCTCCATCGTAACCAGCACCACTACAAGGACCTCAACTAACACAAACACTACCACCAGCATCCCCTACCCTGCCTCCATCGTAACCAGCACCACTACAAGGACCTCAACTGACACAAACACCACCACCAGCATCCCCTACCCTGCCTCCATCGTAACCAGCACCAATACAAGGACCTCAACTAGCACAAACACCACCACGAGCATCCCCTACCCTGCCTCCATCGTAACCAGCACCACTACAAGGACCTCAACTGACACAAACACTACCATCGTCAAATGTGGTCAGATAGCGAGAGTAACGGCGTCACTACCAGTACCACAACAACATAAAGATAGACAGCAACAAAGCAGCATTTTACAGATTTGCACAATATGTTTTTATCTGTTCATTTAGATTGACGTTTATCGAAAGTACAATGACCCAGAGCTGTGGGACATAACAGCGGGAAACAATCCACTCTTAGTAGACATTGCTCATTTGTCTGGCCGATCTGCCCCTGTTTGAGCTCAGAATGGTCCGGTGTGTCGTTCATGTCACCTCATAAGCATGAGTGAAACCGTTTCAGGAGTGAAAGATCAATGTGCACATGGAAAATATTTTTTTTCTGATCTAATCATCTGGAATTGATGCTGTTCAAACATTATAGGTTATACATTTTCACAAAAAAAGTTTTTCAGTGAAACAACAAACTTTGACAATGCTTGAAAGACATTGAAACTGTTTCGCTGTGTTTACATGGCAGGTGATGACACGCCTGTACTTCTGCAGCTCAGCTCCGATGACAGAAGCAGGTTCCATCGAGATGGCTGACGTCATGGAGCATGTCGGTGCATGAAAAGACACGTGTTGCCCTTGGCAGTGACCAGCCATGTTGGGCGACAGCCAAATCCTGCCTAGATTCACCAACATTGTTGAATCAACGTTTTCCCAAGACTCGTCCGCTTCTTAGTAATGGAGTTGCATGTATACGTACATACACGCAAACATAGATCGATGTCCAACAATCAACCTTTTTTTAACTTAAAATTAAAATCAATGTTGTAGTTCCTGCCTCGTCACCGATTCGGTGTATGATGCAAAAATAATTAAAAGGAGAGTAAAATTAGATTCACATTTTTTGGTGTTTTTTCTTTTGTGTCTACGTGAAGCAACAATGGGTGCCAGAAAAACATAAATAGGACTTGCATTCTTTCTCTCGTTTGTACGTTCATTATTTCGTTCGTCCATTTGTTTGTTCGTCCATTTGTTTGTTCGTCTATTTGTTTGTACGATAATTTGTTCGTTAATCTATTTGTTCGTACATTAATTTGTTATTTCGTCCATTTGTTCGTACGTTTGTTTGTTCGTCCGTCTATTTTTTTAGGTTCCCGGCTTCGTCCTGAGCAGTTGTGATATTGCTGCCTTAATTGCTCGATTCTAGACAGAGTTGCAGCAAGCAAGATTGATGTTTGCAGAGCAGAGACACTGTCGGGCGTCACCATTTTTCAAAAGGGAAGTAACGCGGGTGCGCGCGAAAGAAATGAAAGGCTTTTGGGGAACAGTTTATCGTTAGTGCAGCAGTTACCCAGGGTCACGGTGTGATAGTGCAGCAGTTACCCAGGGTGGCAGTGTGATAGTGCAGCAGTTACCCAGGGTGGCAGTGTGATAGTGCAGCAGTTACCCAGGGTGGCAGTGTGATAGTGCAGCAGTTACCCAGGGTCACGGTGTGATAGTGCAGCAGTTACCCAGGGTCACGGTGTGATAGTGCAGCAGTTACCCAGGGTGGCGGTGTGATAGTGCAGCAGTTACCCAGGGTGGCGTTGTGATAGTGCAGCAGTTACCCAGGGTGGCGGTGTGATAGTGCAGCAGTTACCCAGGGTGGCGGTGTGATAGTGCAGCAGTTACCCAGGGTGGCGGTGTGATAGTGCAGCAGTTACCCAGGGTGGCGTTGTGATAGTGCAGCAGTTACCCAGGGTGGCAGTGCGATAGTGCAGCAGTTACCCAGGGTGGCAGTTTGATAGTGCAGCAGTTACCCAGGGTGGCAGTGAGATAGTGCAGCAGTTACCCAGGGTGGCGTTGTGATAGTGCAGCAGTTACCCAGGGTGGCGGTGTGATAGTGCAGCAGTTACCCAGGGTGGCGGTGTGATAGTGCAGCAGTTACCCAGGGTGGCGTTGTGATAGTGCAGCAGTTACCCAGGGTGGCGGTGTGATAGTGCAGCAGTTACCCAGGGTGGCGTTGTGATAGTGCAGCAGTTACCCAGGGTGGCGGTGTGATAGTGCAGCAGTTACTCAGGGTGGCGGTGTGATAGTGCAGCAGTTACCCAGGGTGGCGGTGTGATAGTGCAGCAGTTACTCAGGGTGGCGGTGTGATATTGCAGCAGTTACCCAGGGTCGCGGTGTGATACTGCAGCAGGTACCCAGGGTGGCGGTGTGATACTGCAGCAGTTACCCAGGGTGGCAGTGTGATAGTGCAGCAGTTACCCAGGGTGGTAGTGTGATAGTGCAGCAGTTACCCAGGGTGGCGTTGTGATAGTGCAGCAGTTACCCAGGGTCGCGGTGTGATAGTGCAGCCGTTACCCAGGGTGGCAGTGCGATAGTGCAGCAGTTACCCAGGGTGGCGGTGTGATAGTGCAGCAATTACCCAGGGTGGCGTTGTGATACTGCAGCAGTTACCCAGGGTGGCAGTGCGATAGTGCAACAGTTACCCAGGGTGGCGGTGTGATAGTGCAGCCGTTACCCAGGGTGGCAGTGCGATAGTGCAGCAGTTACCCAGGGTGGCGTTGTGATAGTGCAGCAGTTACCCAGGGTGGCGTTGTGATAGTGCAGCAGTTACCCAGGGTGGCGGTGTGATAGTGCAGCAGTTACCCAGGGTGGCAGTGCGATAGTGCAGCAGTTACCCAGGGTGGCGATGTGATAGTGCAGCAGTTACCCAGGGTGGCGTTGTGATAGTGCAGCAGTTACTCAGGGTGGCGGTGTGATAGTGCAGCAGTTACCCAGGGTCGCGGTGTGATAGTGCAGCAGTTACCCAGGGTGGCGGTGTGATAGTGCAGCAGTTACCCAGGGTGGCGTTGTGATAGTGCAGCAGTTACCCAGGTGGCGTTGTGATAGTGCAGCAGTTACCCAGGGTGGCGTGTGATAGTGCAGCAGTTACCCAGGGTGGCGTTGTGATAGTGCAGCAGTTACCCAGGGTGGCGGTGTGATAGTGCAGCAGTTACCCAGGGTGGCGGTGTGATAGTGCAGCAGTTACCCAGGGTGGCGTTGTGATAGTGCAGCAGTTACCCAGGGTGGCGTTGTGATAGTGCAGCAGTTACCCAGGGTGGCAGTGTGATAGTGCAGCAGTTACCCAGGGTGGCGGTGTGATAGTGCAGCAGTTACCCAGGGTGGCGTTGTGATAGTGCAGCAGTTACCCAGGGTGGCAGTGTGATAGTGCAGCAGTTACCCAGGGTGGCAGTGTGATAGTGCAGCAGTTACCCAGGGTGGCGGTGTGATAGTGCAGCAGTTACCCAGGGTGGCAGTGTGATAGTGCAGCAGTTACCCAGGGTCGCGGTGTGATAGTGCAGCAGTTACCCAGGGTGGCGGTGTGATAGTGCAGCAGTTACCCAGGGTCGCGGTGTGATAGTGCAGCAGTTACCCAAGGTGGCGGTGTGATAGTGCAGCAGTTACCCAGGGTGGCGTTGTGATAGTGCAGCAGTTACTCAGGGTCACGCTGGAAGACTTCCTTAAAGCGGAAAATACGTCCGGCCCGGACAGCCCTGTGGTTCGGACATGAGTTCAGCCAAGGTAAAAGCGCAACAGAGGCGTTTTGTGTCCTACGCAAGTAAGCGTTTCGGACCATTGGCACGTGACTGATCTCCCACTAACATGTTTGGAGCACAAAAACATGTATATGTACAGTACTTGTAGGTGGTCAGGCACAAACAACTTGTGCACGAAAAGAGAGCGTTCCTACCCTACCCTACCACACTATCATCATGACTTTCACATGGACTGGGAGAAGGGCGGGGTGAGGATGTGGTGGAGAGTGATTCAGGTATCGCTTCAAGCTTACTATATCTCAAACATTACAGAAGGTGGCGCTTTAAGCTCACTCTATGTCAGACTTTATTTGATAAGATTAGGGTTGTTGTCATTGCTTGCAGGTGCTGTGCGGGCAAATAATTATTCTTTTGAAAAACTCTTTCACGGTGCTCGTCTTAATCTGCTTTTCACAGTCGACCCTGTCGGCATGTCAGTCACGTACATAGTGTAGCGCCCTGTCGGCATGTCAGTCACGTACATAGTGTAGCGCCCTGTCGGCATGTCAGTCACGTACATAGTGTAGCGCCCTGTCGGCATGTCAGTCACGTACATAGTGTAGCGCCCTGTCGGCATGTCAGTCACGTACATAGTGTAGCGCCCTGTCGGCATGTCAGTCACGTACATAGTGTAGCGCCCTGTCGGCATGTCAGTCACGTACATAGTGTAGCGCCCTGTCGGCATGTCAGTCACGTACATAGTGTAGCGCCCTGTTTCTTCAATCCACCTACTGCTGGGAGAGCAAAACCCCCTGTTTTTGACTCACATGCGAAGCAAAAGTGAGTCTATGTACTCACCCGTTTCGTCCGTCCGGACGTCCGAAAACTTTGACGTTGGAATTTTCTCGGATACTATTAAGTCTATCAATACCAAATGTGGGATGATGGTGTATGATGACAAGACCTCAAAAAACACACATAGTGACTTAACCTTGCTTCAAGGTCAAGGTCGCAGGGGACTAAAAAACATCCATTTTTCACATGATCTCAATTTTCTCTGAAGTTTTAAAGATTGGATACCTCACCTATATATGGTATATAGCTCAAAGTAAGCCCTATCTTTTGATACCAGTTTGGCATACCTTGCTTCAAGGTCAAGGTCACAGGAGCTCTTCAAAGTTGGATTGTATACATATTTTGAAGTGACCTTGACCCTGAACTATGGAAGATAACTGTTTCAAACTTAATAATTATGTGGGGCACATGTTATACTTTCATCATGAGACACATTTGGTCAAATATCATCAAGGTCAAGGTCACTTTGACCCTTATGAAATGTGACCAAAATGGGGTAGTGAACCACTAAAAGTGACCATATCTCATGGTAGAAAGTGCCAATAAGCACCATTGTGCTTCCTATGTCTTGAATTAACAGCTTTGTGTTGCATGACCTTGGATGACCTTGACCTTGGGTCAAGGCCACAGGTATTTTGGTAGGAAAAATGTGTAAAGCATTTCTTAGTGTATGATGTCATTGCTAGATGTAGTTGTTTGATCTTGACCTTGAGGGTCACCTGAAGGTCAAGGTAATGTAAAGGTCAAGGTCAAGCATGTGAGTCGTATGGGCTTTGCCCTTCTTGTTATGTTTTGTGCTGCAGTGGACGTATTTTGTTGATGGAGCTTACATCGAGGTGCCTTACACAGTTTGTCGTACCACGTGACTCAAGCACGGTAACAAACCACAAGGTGTCACCTGTAACACAAGAACAATCATGTGAAGTTAACTGATTAAATGAAACGTTTCGGTGACAAAATAGCTTAGTGTCTCCCAATGACACCACGTGGTCTATTATAAGCTTGCATAGTTCTTTCGACCGCTGCCTGTGGTCTACTCTCGCTGCTGATCGCAAGGCCAGGAGGCATATCATCCAGCGGGCTGCCTCTTCCTTCCAGAACAGCCACAGGGTCAGTCTTGAAGACAAACGAAGACGGAGGAAGAACCGTGGAGTCTCAGCACCCAGCCCAGACCATACCTTCATCTGCAGCCCCTGCAGTCGGATCTGCCTGCCCCGTACTGGACGTGCCAGTC
The DNA here is from genome assembly GCA_034096865.1 of Theodoxus fluviatilis. Lineage (NCBI taxonomy): Eukaryota > Metazoa > Mollusca > Gastropoda > Cycloneritida > Neritidae > Theodoxus > Theodoxus fluviatilis. The sequence goes on along the minus strand of JAWQFJ010023266.1, from coordinate 18,324 downwards.
TCCAGGAAGACTGTCGACTGCAACCACTGTGAACCACACGCTCCACACATCTTCGTTCACGCAGCCAAATCATGATAATGTGTTTTTTCGCCGGGTGCGCAGGACCGATTTCCTGCAGTCCGGTCTGTTCTGTCGTCAGGGCTATTTGGAGCTTTTGTCTCCTCTGGGGGAGGTTATTGTGAAGTCGTGCTTCGATAGTGATACGTCCTGAGGCGGGCGCTCGGTGCCTCTTCCTCAGCTAGAATGATCGGGACCTCTGGTGTCCAGACCTCTGCTGTCCAAAACTCTGCTGTCCAGACCTCTGCTGTCCAGACCTGTGCTTTTCAGACCTCTGCTGTCCAGAACTCTGCTATCCAGAACTCTGCTGTCCAGACCTCTGCTGTCCAGACCTGTGCTTTTCAGACCTCTGCTGTTCAGAACTCTGCTATCCAGAACTCTGCTGTCCAGAACTCTGCTGTCCAGACCTCTGCTGTCCAGAACTCTGCTGTCGAGACCTCTGCTGTCCAGAACTCTGCTGTCGAGACATCTGCTGTCCAGACCTCTGCTGTCCAGAACTCTGCTGTCCAGAACTCTGCACCAGCGAGACCCCCCAATACTCAGAATCTGTGTGACAGCAGAATTGTGTCTGAAATGCGTTATCCATGTTCAATGAGCGCGCTGGAACGGGCACACCTGCACCATTCGATGGGAGCGATCATTGCCGGTTTTTCCTACACAAAACTTCCAAGGCAATTTATTGTTTGCGGTAGTGACTGTGACAATATCTGTAATGAAATATACCGTTGCACGTAATGTAATATAGCTGCAATGATTTTATCTCTGATTATCACAATATCAATTATTGATACTGTATACGGTGAATCGCGGCAGGCGCGTCCGACCACCGAACACAGGATGTCTGTGTGATGGCCGGGAATCTCCTCTCCATTCCCTTGGAAAACGATTTATGGACGTTTCCCTTTTCGATGTTTTTGCTTACGCAGTTATTCATGAAATCATACTCTGTCAAACAAGATCAAGCACTTCATTCACATGGCGGCACGGACAAGAAGGGCAAAGCCCACACTATTCACATGCTAAGAGTTTTTGTTGTGAACAATGTACAGAGGTCTAGTCATGACATAAGTTTGGAGCCTATAAGTTTGGAGCCTACGGCACTACCATCTAGATTTGTTTTCAAGAATTTGTTTCCATGCAGGCGCCTGCGGCGCCTTTACATGGCCTTCTTTACTGACCAATTTGGTCACATTTCATACAGGTCAAAGTGACCTTGACCTTTATTATATCTGACCAAATGTGGCTCACGATAAAAGTATGACATGTGCCCCACACAATTATGAAGTTTGAAACAGTTATCTTCCATATTTTAGGGTGAAGGTCACTTCACAATATGTATACAATCAACTTTCAAGAGCTCCTGTGACCTTGACATTGAAGCAAGGTCAACCAAACTGGTATCAAAAGATATAGCTTAATTTGCCCTATATACCGCATATAGGTGAGGTATCCAATGTCAAAAACTTCAGAGAAATTTGGAAAAATGTGAAAAATTGTTGTTTTTAGGCAGCATTTATGGCCCCTGCGACCTTGACCTTGAAGCAAGGTCGAGTCACTGTGTATTTTTTTTAGGCCTTGTCATCGTACACCATCATGCCACATTTGGTGTTAATAGATTTAATAGTGTCCGAGAAAAGTCAAACGTTAAAGTTTTTTACGGACGACAGGACGGACGACACGGGTGAGTACATAGACTCACTTTTGCTTTGCATGTGTGTCAAAAAGCAACGGCCTGCTTTTGATCAGAGGCGACTACAATGTCCTGACGTCACATCCTCTTGATCAAATAACAGACTTCCGGTTTTAGAGTCTGCACTTGCAGCCTGATGGGAGCTGAAGAATGTATTTAATGAAGAAAATCTTTTGATGAACAGACAACGGGACTGCATGCTGGGTAAAATGATCCATCGAGTAAATAGGGACTTTTTTTAGTAAGAATTGGAGACAAGGCCAACACCAAACGTATATATCTTTCTTGATTTCAATGCCTTTGTAAAACATCAGTAGGACCCCACACCCTCCAGCTAATATACACCCACCACCGTTCTGAAAGGTAGTGAGTGCATTTATACCCTCCCAAGTATGCCCTAATGAGTTGTACAATAATCACGTTAGATCCCTTTGACTTGAAACTTGAGAAAAAGAAATCAGGTTTGTCCTCCGTTGTGCAGTGCTTGTATCCTTACCATCATTACCATCAACACCATCATCGTCACCACCAGCACCAGCACCAGCACTACCATCTTTTCACAACTGTCGCTATCACCGTCACCACCACCACCACTACCACCACCACCACCACCACCATCATCGTCCCCACCAGCACCAGCACCACCACCAGCACCACCACCACCACTATCATCATCCCTACCAGCACCAGCACCACCACCACCACCATCATCGTCCCCACCAGCACCAGCACCATCACCACCACCACCACCACCACCACCATCATCGTCCCCACCACCACCACCACCAGCACCACCACCACCATCATCGTCACCACTACCACCAGCACTACCATTACTTCACAACTGTCGCTATCACCGTCACCACCACCACCATCATCGTCACCACCAGCACCAGCACTACCATCATTTCATAACTGTCCCCACCACCATTACCATCATTACCATCACCGTCACCACGACGTCTAATTTGCATAACAGTAGCCTGTACTTTTCCGTGACATTAGCTAAGAGCTGACTGGGTGCCGTGGAGCTGGGACCCTTGGAATACATGAGAGATTTTCCTCTGTCCTTTCCAGTCTTCATAATGAGGCCATGCCCAGGGAAAATGGCAGTTTCACATTTGGAAGGATCAACATGAATATTAATTTCCAAGCCCTGGCCTATCACCACTGCTTGGCGTATATCCACTACAGTCAGCAATGTAGAGACAGTTGCACTCCAACGAAGAATGTTCCATCAGTGTGAGTCAAAATAACAAAGCGGACGATGTACCTCAGTGTCCCCTGCACCTGTCCTCCTGACAAGTCCTACCGGTGTGCCGAGTGCTTGAGAAAACAGCAAGGTCCAACAAGATATCTGACATATCTGGACGAAAAACCAGAGAATCGCTCACAAAAGCACGCAGCCACCGGCACTTGCTACGCCTGTACTCAATCGGACAGGTTCCCGATCAGGGAGGACTACTGTCGCTGTCCAGTCTTCTCCAGAATCATCAGTTCATCCCCGCCCTGGATTTGCAACGCGTGCGACAGGCTTATAGAACGGGAGCCCTCGCTTTCAGCTCTACGTCCCTCAGTGAGAAGTCCCAAGCAAGCGTCCATGAACACTCACACGTCCTTCAAGACTTTTGAGGTGCTTCCAGAAGAATCCGGTGCATCTGATGCGGGCTGCTTCTCTGACCTGATCCTCTCCCCACCCCCAGCGTTCCGTGTCTCTGGGGACACGTCCTCGAAAAGCTCGAGTTCCTCCCCCGGCCCGAAGCCTGACCAGCAGTCCCGCGTGTACAGCTCCCACTCTCCCCGAGTTTTCCAACAGGATCAGGATCCTGATCCCGTGTCGGTGTGCAATTCTCCAGGAACCGTATCCGGCAATTCCAGAGGAACACCGGGTAAGTCCGACTTCTCATGCCAGAGTCGTCTGCGTTCTTCGCCAGGAGCGCAGCACTTCTTTAATGGGCCTTCCGCAACGTCCATCTCTCCTTGCACGAACAGCACGAGTGTCACGCACGGGAATCGAGACTCTGCTTGTGAAATGTTGCCGCTGTCATCACCAGGCTGCCGGTGCGACTCGCCCATATTCTGTCCACAACGATCTGCCTCTCCCTTCGTGGGCAGGCAGAACGTCGAACCTGCCATGTCTGCTTTCACTCGTCCTGGTCCCCAACAGTACTCTCCAGGTCCAACCTGTGCTGCGACGAGAGGAACACTCTCACCTGAGTGTGACCGCCACAGCGCGTCCTGTTACTGGATTACGGAGGAAGACGCACAGGACTCGATGTCTTCCAACGCAGCCTCCAAGATCGCGACGCCAGGAGCTTCCCCTAGAGAGGCACGGTGTATCTGTTCCCAGGGCAGCCCTCCAGGAGCTTGCCCTAGAGAGTCACGGTGTCTCTGTTCCCAGGGCAGCCCTCCAGGAGCTTCCCCTAGAGAGTCACGGTGTCTCTGTTCCCAGGGCAGCCCTCCAGGAACGCAGGACGCACGTCTGACTCTCTCTTCTCCCACTGGATCCCGCCATTCGCCGCCTGTCGAGTGCAAGAACCTGTGTGGGTCTTCGTCCCCTCAAAGTTCTTGGAACCGTGAGCTTCCACAGTATTACACTGAATCAGAATCTGCAACCGCAGGAAACAAGACGGGAATGTGCGGAAAATCAGCCAATGCCCGGCAGAGCCAGTCGTCCCAAGCATCACAGTCGCCTTCCTGGCGAAGTCCGAGTCCAGCAACCAGGCATCCACATGGAGGCGAAGCGAGCGCAGTCTGGAAGAGTGCGACGCCTTCCTCCTCGAACAGGCATCTTTCCAGTGCACTGACATCCCCCACCAGCGGTAAAGTTTTGACAGCAGGTCAACCACAGCCAGCGTACAAGAAAGTCGACTTCGCCTGTCAGAATGAAATGCGGAGTCCTCAGGATTCACACTACTGCGGTACACAGAGATCCTATGGAACTGAAACGACTACGACCACGCCCTGTAAGTCTCCACGCAGCTTCCAGAGCTCGCAGCGCACACTGTATGGCACGCAGTACCGCTACACGCGAAGTCCTGCACTTGTCCATGAACTTTCCATCGCAGAGGAAACTGAAACCACGGCTGAAAAATCAAGTGATGCCTTCCAAAGCTCATCCCGCACGTCTCGAGGCTCACGGACATCAGTCAGCCCTCAGACAACCAGAAAGACGACCTCACTTTCTGGCACGGCTACGGGTACGCCAACCGCCACGTCTGCCAGGTCCGATGCGTGCCAGAGCCCCTGCGGTGTGACTCGGGGCTCACTGTACTGCAGCCCACTCAGGCCTACACACAAGCCCAGCTATGGTGGAACTTGCTCTCCTACAACGACGTCTGAATGTTGCGATTTTGCGTGCCAGAGCTCGCACGGTGCGTCTCGAGACCCACTCCACAGCACTATGCAGATGAATAGACACGCCATGATCGGTAGGGGAACTGCTAGTTCTGGTACAGCTTGTGAAAAGTCCGATTTTGCCTGCCAAAGCATGTATGGTACATCGCAGTTATCACGATCAAGCTTCACGCGGAGCAACAGGTCGAGTCCTCCCTTCAACGCTACGGATGCTGCCAGCGCATCGCCCATGAGGTCTGACCGCCCTAGCCGGGACGTCCATCACGCGCCCGTAAACCCTCAGTCTGGAAAATCTCCAGACCAGAGGTCAGTTCCCAAGCTCTGCATCACGAGCGACTGCGTCAAATCTGTGAGTGGCGCTCAAAGCGAGTCCCAATGTTTGCATCACAGGGACCAGGAATATGGACAAAAGCTGCTGTTCCGCGATGCAGTAAAGGCAGAAACCCACGAGAAATCGGATTGCGCTTGTCAAAGCATGCCTCGTGAATCTGAAGGCTCACATCGCGACAGCTTTCACACAGTAAGAAAACATCCCCTCTTTCTCGAGATGGGCGATGCCAGCAAAATACAAGAACATCCTGAGTGCTCGTGTGGACGTGTGCACACGAGCCCAATGGAACACAGCGCTACATCGCCACCGTGCATCAAGGATCACCGCAAAGCGTTGCCTGGAAGATGCCACTTCTCCTGTCAAAGCGCGCATCGTTGTTCCCAAGGCACCCAGTGCCAGTGCGGGAAGAAGACTGACTCATTCACTCCGAGCATCAAGACAGACACATCGCGGGCACAGCCTGGACAGCCAGACTTTCCTTGCCAAAATTTGAATCGCGCCTCTCAAAATCCACAACATGGATCGACTCGACGACCGAGATCTATCCCTGGATGTTCAAAGACCTCCAGCACTTCCACCTTTCCCAAATCGGACTTTGCTCGCCAAAGTGTGTGCCACGCCTCTCAATATTCACAGCACGGCTCGAATCGACGACCCAGATCCATACCTGAATGTTCCTCGACCTCCAACTCGCCAGCACTTCCAAAGCCTCACTTTCCTGGGCAAGGTCCTGAGTTTGCCTCAACGCAGTGCTCGAAGACGATACCGATACTTTACGTCACTGATGAGTCGAACACCTCGCCTGCAAGGTCAGAGTGTGCGTGCCAGAGCGTCTACAGAGCGGATCAAAACATCCAGTGCTGCAGCATCCCAAGCCTCTTGTCGAATTCCACATCCTTCACTTCAGACGAATCAAAATCTTCCCAAAAATCAAATTGTGTGCGTCACAACCGGTTTTGCGTTCCTCCTAATTCACGACTTGCAGTGAAGCACAGAAGAGATCCCAGAGTAGCTGTTACTGGCAAAGCCATAACGTCATCCTCCAAACCCAAGTGTACTGTCCCGGGCTTCCGGCGTTCCTCCCGACTCTCAAAAACTAACACAGCAGCCAAGAGTGGAAAAGGAGGAACACTGCTAAGACCCTGCAGCAAAGGAGGACTGGCTTTGAAGTCTGCTCTCTGCAAGGACTCTACGGCTTCGTGGTCTCGAGGCCTGAGGCGACAGGGTGGTTTGAAACGCGACAAGCACACGTCTTTTGACACGTCTGAAAGTACACCCAGGCCATCCGAAAGATCAGATGGAACATGCGCAGGTGTTCTTCTCTCGTCACTGAGCTCCAGCAAGTATGTTTCAAAACGACTGCCACGGAGGTCTTTGCTTCCATGCATTGTGCCAGGCCACGGCATTGCTACCGAGAATCCCCGCACCCAGTTATCTCACGAAACGTCTTTGAAGGGACATGCACGGTGCTCTGCAAAGACTGCTGTTCACGCTGGCACGGATCAGGACATCCCTCAACGTCTGTCCACCATCAGCAGCACCTCTCCGTTGGCTCAGGATTCGCCCACCACCGACAGGAACGGGACGATGCAGGGTTCCACCATCGACCACACAGACTCGCAGACTCCAATCAACAGCAAGAGAACGTCCCCTTCTGGTAGGGATTCCCAGACCACAGGAAGACACATCTCCATCGCGCACCCCATCATCACAGTCACTGATCACATGGCAGGTTTCAGTGGTCACTCTAACCTAAGTGTCGTCAGGTACCCTCGCTTCTTGAACTCTACAGACACGGAAAAGTCTACGAAAAAAGTAGCTTCCATCGTAACGGAATCCTCATTTTTATCGCGTCTGCAAAGCAGGCAAAATGCATATCATTCGTGTGAGAACATTACCCAAGCCCTGAAGTTGAGGCAAACCAAGAAATCAAGTGCCATCATGATGCAAAACAGGAAGACATCAACTATCATTTTTGACCAGAGTGCGCCTCTGTCCTCCGAGGGCTTCAAGCAAACCTCCTTTTCAAGCTCCGTCAGAAAAGCCATGGCCTCCACGCATGACACTGGCACTCGTGACATGGCCATGCAGAGCCGCTACTACTCATCCAAAGCCACGCAGCACGCCGCCTCCATCAGGAGAAGGAGAAAGCGGCGCAATATGTCCTTCTCGGACCAGATCATCAAGATCACTCCGTGCCATTCGGACTACGCGTGGCATGGATGCGCTCGACCAAACTTGTCCTCGCTTCTTCGGGCAGCTGGTGGATCCGCCCAAAGGAGCGATTCTTCCCTTGAGAGCTGTGAGGCCGCGGGCCTCAGCCTCTCCAGCGGACTGTGCGTGTCCCAGTCCAGCTCTTCCAAAGACATCTCGGGAAGGCCTCCCTGGGACAACTCTTTCTTCAACTTCCTAGACAGGGATGTCTCCCACAGCGACCTGCTGCTGGAAATCCAGCGAAGGTGTGGGCCTCCACGCCCGATGCACGAACGCCGCAGGAAGAGGGGTGTCAGGCCTCCTTGGCAGGACACCTTCCTTCGAAGGCGTCCCTTGTGCAGGGCCACGTGGAATTCGCACACCCTGAACTTCAGCAAGTCAGAACGTCCTCCTTGGAACCCCTTCTTCAAGTAGCGCGTGGAATGTACATTTGGAAAAGACTTCTTAGAACCCCATCGTGACGTAGCGAGTGGGGTGTACATTTGGAAAGGCTTCCTCGAAGCCCGTCTTGAAGTAGAGACTGGGGTGTACATTTGGAAAGGCTTCCTAGAACCCCATCTTGACGTAGCGAGTGGGGTGTACATTTGGAAAGGCTTCCTAGAACCCCATCTTGACGTAGCGAGTGGGGTGTACATTTTTAACATGGCGTTCTTGGGACCCATATTCAAGTAGCGAGTTAGGTGTGAATCCGAAAGTGATTGATGTGTCTTTATCTTCAGAATTTGTCTTCGTTAGTTTAGTTTTTTTTAACTTTTCGTTCTGAGTACACGTGTATCTTTTAACATTTATTTCTGTCGCCTTCAGATTTTTTTTGTCATGGAAATATTGTTTAGCAGTCTCCTTGAAAAAGTTCTAAGCAGCAGAATTAAGGCGACTCGCTAAAAGATGTAAAAAAAGGAACTTATTGATACAACAGCTACCATGAAATTCGAAAAAATGCGGCGTCGGTTGACCACACCACGCCCAGAGACGAGTACTGTAGGAAGCGTGCTTTAGTTATGTTCTATTTTCGTTCTTGGTTTTACTTCGTGCCTTGTTTTGCACTGTTTTACTTTTGTGTGTAATGAAAGCTTTGTGCATGCAGCTCAGGGGTTGAAATGAATTAGGCCTACTCTGTTTGAATTGCCTCTTGCACTGTGTCTTCAAGAGCTCCTAGCCTTTTTAAATCCTCTTACATGTGGAGACGGTCAAGTTTGTGGGATGTTGCCGATGCAGGGAAACGTTCCATTGCTAATCACCCACCAGTAGAACCGATGTTGACATATGTGCAGCTTGCCCTTTGCAAACCTTGTACTCCATGCATCCCCATGCTCCCCTATGCTTCCCCATGCTTCCCCACGCTTGCCCATGCTTCCCCATGCTTCCCCACGCTTGCCCATGCTTCCCCATGCTTCCCCATGCTTCCCCACGCTTGCCCATGCTTCCCCATGCTTCCCCATGCTCCCCTATGCTTCCCCATGCTTCCCCACGCTTGCCCATGCTTCAATGGATTGAACAAATGTCCTTAATTTTTTATGTCTTGTTTGCTTTCTCGAAAATCTTTATTGATATCTATTGGTGATCTTGCTTTGAGGCAGACTGTGTTTATAAAAAAAGACTGACAAAAAATCTTTGAAGCCTAACTTGGCAGGCCTACGGAACAAATGACGAATAAGTTTGTGCGGAACTTGACAGCAGCACTTGTAGACCCACAGGAACCCCTTCTGGCGACCGTCAAGCGACGCAAGCTGGCCTGGTTTGGCCACGTCACCAGGCACGACTCCCTGTGCAAGACTGTACTGCAGGGCACACTAGAGGGCGGTCGTCGCCGTGGTCGACAGAGAAAGAGCTGGACGGACAATGTCAAGGAGTGGACGGCCCTCCCCATGAAAGAGCTGCTCAAAACAGCCACCAACAGACCTGAATGGCGGAGGATCTCCGTGTGGTCGTCTCTCATGTCCCCCCGACGGCCAGAGTGGCCAAGGGAATGAGATGAGATGCGATGACTGAACAAATCCAAGCTTACTTCACATCCTCACGTCACATGAGCTCTGGCATAACAGCTTGCAAAGATGTGTAGAAGACACCACAATACGCAAGGGAACTGTGCCAGGAGGTGTACAGACCCCGGGTTGTATCGCCCACTTAGGCGTGTCCAGTTTTATCTCTGCCAACGCCTGTCATCAGCGGCCTTTCCCTCCAAGAGAACAAGGACCAGCAAGATTTCGCGGCACACTCATGCTGACGAGATGCGGAATCTGAGGACGTTGTGAAGTAGAGGATGTTACTGACAGCATCCATGAAGTTGCCTTTTCTCCAGTTTCCTTTCCGTACTTTTAACTCTAATGTTTTCTTTCAGAAGCAGTGAATGTTAACAACACAAATCGTATGTCCAGTTGTTGTTTTTTAATCAAGAGTTGGAACTTGTTCAGCAGGTGAAATGGTCATGTGAACCCTATACTTTAAACAAATGTCACACAAACATTTTACTCGTCATCAACAAAGAACCGATTAACAGTGAATGATATGCTCACACCAAGGATTCAAAAAGAGAATATTTCGAAATTGTCGTGAAACCTGCAAAATGAAAACAACAATTCCACAAACAATCAAGTTCATAACAAGAAGGGCAAAACCCATACGACTCACATGCTTGACCTTGACCTTTATATGACCTTGACCTTCATGTGCCCTTCAAGGTCAAGGTCAAACAACTAAACCTACCAATGACATCATACACTAAGAAATGCTTTACACATTTTTCCTACCAAAAAAATGTGACCTTGACCCAATGTCAAGGTCATCCAAGGTCATGCAACACAAAGCTGTTAATTCAAGACATAGGAAGCACAATGGTGCTTATTGGCACTTTCTACCATGAGATATGGTCACTTTTAGTGGTTCACTACCCCATTTTGGTCACATTTCATAGGGTCAAAGTGACCTTGACCTTGATGATATGTGACCGAATGTGTCTTATGATGAAAGTATAACATGTGCCCCACATAATTATTAAGTTTGAAACAGTTATCTTCCATAGTTCAGAGTCAGGGTCACTTCAAAATATGTATACAATCCAACTTTGAAGAGCTCCTGTGACCTTGACATTAAAGCAAGGTCAACCAAACTGGTATCAAAAGATAGGGATTACTTTGCCCTATATACCATATATAGGTCAGGTATCCAATCTCAAAACCTTCAGAGAAAATTGAGAAAATGTGAAAAATGACTGTTTTTAGACAACATTTATGGCCCCTGCGACCTTGACCTTGAAGCAAGGTCAAGTCACTATGTATGTTTTTTGAGGCCTTGTCATCATACACCATCATGCCACATTTGGTATTGATAGACTTAATAGTCTCGGAGAAAAATCCAACGTTAAAGTTTTCGGACGCCCGGACGCCTGGACGCCCGGACACCCGGACACCCGGACGCCGGACGCCCGGACGCCCGGACGGACGAAAAGGGTGAGTACATAGACTCACTTTTGCTTCGCATGTGAGTCAAAAAGTAAAAGTCTTGCAGCAGTAAACAAGAAATATTCATAGGACGAACAAGAAGAGCAAAGCCCATACGACTCACATGCTTGACCTTGACCTTTATATGAACTTGACCTTCAGGTGATCTTCAAGGTCAAGGTCAAACAACTAAACCTAGAAATGACATCATACACTAAGAAATGCTTTACACATTTTTCCTACCAAAATACATGTGACCTTGACCCAAGGTCAAGGTCATCCAAGGTCATGCAACACAAAGCTGTTAATTCAAGTCAACCAAACTGGTATCAAAAATTAGGGCTTACTTCGCCCTATAACCATGTAAAGGTGAGGTACCCAATCTAAAAAATTCAGAGAAATTTGAGAAAATGTGAAAAATGGCCGTTTTTTACACAACATTTATGGCCCCTGCGACCTTGACCTTCAAGCAAGGTCAAGTCACTATGTATGTTTTTTGACGCCTTGTCATCATACACCATCATGCCAAATTGGGTGTTGATAGACGTAATAGTCTCCGAGAAAAATCCAACGTTAAAGTTTTAAACGGACGCCCGGACGCCCGGACGCCCGGACGCCCGGACGGACGAAACGGGTGAGTACATAGGCTCACTTTTGCTTCGCATGTGAGTCAAAAATGCATGGACTCTGTAAAGACAATTACAAATGCCGATAAGTGCACAGTGACAACTACAACACATTGATAAAACACCAATGGCAAAGTTGATATACTAAAGAGCAGCAGTTTTTAAAAAGTATACGCGTATGTGTGCCATGCAGGCAGCATGATTTATCCTAAAACATACATGTGTATCGGGGGATCTTCTTGCTACATACACATTTTGAAAATATGCTCACTCAAACAACCTATTCCACGCACTTCTCCACACACTAGCGAGAGGCCTTGTTTGAAGTATGGCACTCTTTTTATTCCCTCATCTACCCAATTCCTCTCCACCCTCTTTTTCATTTCCATCCGCCCAACACCCACCCCACTCCCTCACCCTCTACCTCCTTTCTATCAGCAACTGGACAAATTACGCAGAAAACAAACATGCATTATATAGTGTACTTTTTGTGCAAGCCAGCAACGCTGCCGTTAGCTCCCAATTCCAGCGACTTCGAAACTGCTTATTTAGTGTTTGGCAAATTAGCATATGGCGGGAACAAACAAGACCTTGCAGAGCTACAGGCGTGTATATGTGATGAACAGCGAGCCTCCCGTAGGCTGCCCAGACATCCCTGGACTATGCTCACTCCCGAGCCCCTCCACGCAGTCTGCCAAGGATTCCATCAGTGTTGATAGAGAAGCGTGACCACTTCAGCTGAGCTCCCCCAGTCTACACCAACTCACGGCAGAACACCATGCCTGCAATCATGAATGAGGCACATACAACGTCTGCAACTCACGCCGTGGAGATGATGAATATTGATATTAAAACCCTACTAAAAGGAGAGCAGCTCTGTACAGATACGTTGAAACCTCCAGGTGACAGCAACCCCATCAGAACTCTGCAGCCATCAAGATGTGGAAGCTGATGGACTCGGGGTGTTTGGGGATGGGGATGTCCAGTTTCTTGCCATCCAAGTCGTGGCAAAACAAATCCTTTGAGCTGCAGGACAGGACGCAACCCTCGTGCAGAATGCCCGAGGCATGGGAGACGCTCATTGCTTCCAGTGTCACACAGGCAACGTCAGTCACCTGGTCCACCACGGTGGAGAGACATACGAGATGAATGTCTGGCTGACAGAACGAGCCGCAGCGTGATCCCAGGAAGTAGACCTGCTCCCGTGCCCCTACAAAAGTGAGGCTGTGGTCGTGCAGAGGAAGCCTCTTCCTTGACACGCTGGAGGTGTTGGTGCTCGTGCTGAACGACTGGATGAGACTGTTCTGACCCCATTTCCTCTGTCCCCCAACAACAAACAACAGATCTCCAACGCCTCCCACTGCACAGTCCGCCACTCCCACGTGCAGGTCTCCAACTTCCCTCCAAGTGCTCGACCCTCGGTCGTACTTCTCAATGGACCTGAGGGGGTTATCAAGATTCCCGCCCGCCACGTAGACAAACTCCCCAAGCACTGCAATTCCGTGGTGGTTTCTGCCTATCTGCATGTGCGGCCCAGGGCCCCACTTCATCTCCTTCACTGGGAACTCATAAACGGATGTATCTGGCAACACGGAAGAGCCACCCGTGATAA
>JAWQFJ010023265.1:27500-38641 GCA_034096865.1 Theodoxus fluviatilis | reverse complement strand
CAGACTTCTAGCTATGAGATGCCGTTGCTGATCATGTCCTCTGCAAACTAGCAATTCCAATATATGTTAGCTACAGTACAGTTAAATTTGACATGATGTTAACAGACTTCTAGCTATGAGATGCCGTTGCTGATCATGTCCTCTGCAAACTAGCAATTCCAATATATGTTAGCTACAGTACAGTTAAATTTGATATGACGTTAACAGACTTCTAGCTATGAGATGCCATTGCTGATTATGCCCTCTGCAAACTATCTAGCAATCCCAACATATGAAGCACTTGTAGTAAGCATGGGTAACAACAAATGTCATCCCAAGCTCACAGTTTTTACTTGTATTTTAAATGAGCTGGATTTTTTCTTCCTTTCTTAATAAGCATTCAGGAGATGCTCCCTACAAAGTCACAGTTCATTATATTTTGACAAGATTTATCTTCTGCACAATCTCTGGCCATCATAACCACCACAGCAGCTCAGTCACTCTACCTGGAGAGCTGCGAGGAGTAAGCATGCATGGACAGCTCCTCCTGCAGCAGCTCTCGCACACTCTGCAGCGTCAGAGACAGATTCTTGAGGGCATCCTGGTTCATGTGGACTTTGTCATAGGGATAGGTTGTGCTGACTCTGGGAGCCATCACCCACACCGAGACTGAAATGGCATGATATGCAGTGTTCATAGCTTGATGTTTTGTCATCTACACAGGCAAAAACAGGTCCATGTTGCAAAAAATAAATAACAGCATAGACTGATACTTCTTAGTAACTTCCAAAAAAAGAAGCCCTCAACTTAAAAGTTCATAGGTTTCTAATTATAGTTACTAGAAATCCATTACATAATAACATTTCTCAAGCTCTATTGTTTTAAGAGGTCCAACTACTTATACCTTCTCACTACAGATGGCCAGCTCTAAGTTCAAAGAGCTTATCTGGAGACTGAAATGTTCATACACTGTCATATGATGTGCGCAGTCTTGTAACCATGTGGGGACAAGCAAGTGTTAGTAATATTGATGTATAGTCCAACTGTGAAGAGTTGTTGTTCAACAACTATGATTTCTACCTCTTGCAACCTGAACAAAACATAACCACACACACATACACACACATAAACACACACAGCACACACACACACACACAAACACACACACACACTGACACACACATATCTGGAAGCAAAATCTACCTCCGACATCTGGTCCCACAACTATGGCCAAAACAGAAAAATAGTGGTGGTTACAGTAACCTATCTAACCTTATTCATTTCTGCCGACCCTAAACTTTTTCCATTGCAAAAAAAATAAATAATTGACAGTTAAAAAATAAACTGTGTGTAGTCCCATCTTCCCTGCCCTACAAGCACTCAGGAATTTAATTTAAAAAGCATTTCAGCGAAAAGAAACCTTGACTTATATTCAGTCTGGCCTCTTCTGTTAAAATAAAAAAGTTCAGGCCGATCTACCAACCCTTTTTGTTGTTGCCATGTTACGGTAACCACAACTATTATTTCTTTGGCCTAAAGCAGGCAGCAACATACCTGTACATTCTCCAACACAAGTGGTGGTGACCCAGACTGCCTCAAGCTGCTGGGAATAGGTTTCCTGCTTTGCTCGGATGTCCTCCTCTGCCCCCAGTAGGTGTTTCCTTGCCCGGTAGTAGTTAAGCAGGATCTCATAGAACTCATGATTCTCCTTCTTGTTCTCATGCTGTGGTAGGAAAAAAAAGGTAGTTTGACGTTCAAAGCTTGTTCCCTGCCTGGCAGTGACAAGGATGGGTGTGGTGTGGTGCCTCTGTCTGTAGAACAGGTTTGGCTGCATTTGGGAACTGATGCACTGACATGTGGGTGATGGTGGAAAAAAGAAAGACAATTCAGCCAAGCTATTTTATACCATCATGACTTGACATACAAGGTATAGTGAATATTGTATTAAACACATTTAAGAAGACCTGAGATAAGAAAATCTAACACATTGTAAGCCAAACCAAAAAAGTATTATCACAAAAAAGCTAATAGGTTGATTTAATCTGTGCCAAAACAACAATCACAGGTCATTAACTCAAAAATAATGTAGATGAACATTCTATTCCAGTGTAATGAAAATTATGTTTCCCTTTTGAAGGAGAGGCATATGATGACACAAATATATTTTACTTTTTCCTCCTTAGTGTGCAAACGTGCACACAAGTAAGAGCATATACATTCATTTCAACAGTCATGTCACACTTATGAAAGAAACAACAAGTCTTACCACAACAAACTCGTCAATGAGTTGGGTGTTCTTGACCAGCATGGGGTTGTAGTAGAGGGACTCTAGCTGCTGTTGGGTCATGGGCTGGTACACACTCTCCTTCTTTGCCTCCCTCTCAGCAGACAACTCGGCCAGCTTGGGGTACATGCTGCGGTGCTGGGGAGCCTTGGTCACCTCCAGGGAAGCCCAGGCCAGTCTGGAATCCACGGTCCTTGCCTGTGGTTTGACTTGCTCTGGGGACTTGGTGTCCTCCCTGGCCAAGTCTGTCATCACCTGAAGCTGAGACTTTTCACCATGGCTCACTTCTGCTGGTGGAGCTGAGGCAGGAGTTTGCTCCGCAGCTTTTGGTTTGGACAGAGTCGTTGCTTCTGAAAGACCAGATTCAATGTCTCCTGGAGATGTTTGGGCACCGAGCCTGGCAGAGGCTAGGTGTTTGGTGTCTGGAACTCCGACACTGGTGTCTGGCACCTGTGCTTTTGTGTCTGGGACAAGAGTTTTGGTGTCAGGCACTGCTTTGTGGCAGTCAGGTACAAGCGTGTGAGTGTCTGGCACATTCTGAGATGTGTCGGGCACCAACACTTTTGTATCAGGCACCAGTTCTGCAGTGCTCTGTGGCGGGGTCTGTACAACTTCTGCTGTGGGCAGCAGTTGAGATTTATCTGAATGGCACACCTCATCACCCACGGTCTCAGCATCAGTCTTGCTCATTGCATCAGCATTAACACTTTCAGTGGAAACAGACGTCTCACCTGAATCTTTCACATCAAGTTTAGCCAAGTGTGTTGCAAGGGATGGTTCAGCAGGTACGTCTCCACACTCATTCTTCTCACCAGTCAGTGACACATGGTCATCTTTTGCAACAGCAGTGGCAGTTTCTTTTGGTGCACTCTGCATCTCCTCTGCTGGTGCCTTGGCACTGTCTTTTGCTGAACTCTTTGTCTGCACATCTCCTGCAGAATCCCTGGTTTTGGGAGCAAGTTCTGCCAGCAGAGTCTTGGGGTCCAGTTCAGCAGAGGGAGGCTCAAGTTCACTCCCCCCCTCCTCCTCCTGGGAGAGAGGGGTGGCAGAGACATCTGGTTCTCTGCTCCTTGGCTTCTTCTCCTTTGCCTGCAAGCATCAGAGTTGGCACTGAGAGAGGAAGGGACACACACACAAATTGTTTGTTTGCAGTCACCTGACCAACCCTTGATTTTGCTGTTGATCCTATGCTTTTTTTTTTACACACACACACAAACACACATACACACACACACACATACACACACACACACACACACACACACAGGAGCGTACACCTAAATTTGTAAATTCTTCACTAGAAAGTAGAATCCTTAACTTTCTGGCTCCAGAAAGTAAACCAAGATTTATCATGTCTTTCATTTTGAGACTAAGTTTTTCTCCAACATTTCTCTGAATCAAAAAGGAAACTGTTTCTACCTACCTACCTACCTATCTTTTTTATTGTTGTTGCCACTTTACCTGAAACAAACTACTAGTACTGTTGACTACTAGTATAATGTAATGTAGTGTGATCATGGCAAGTATAGTATGGTGTGATGTGGTGTGGTGTCATGTGTGCTGTGGCATGGTGCAGTGTATTTGGTACGGTTTGGTATGGTGTGACATGATGCAAGGCTGTGAAGTGCAGAGCAAAGTGCAGTCTAGTGACAAGACAGTGATGTGGGTCTGGGGTGATGTGGCACAGTGTAGTGCCCTGTAGTGTCACACGTGGTGTGATATGGCTCAGAGTGCTGAATATTGTAGTGACAGATTGTGGCATGTACTGATGTAGTCCTGTGTAGTGAAGTGAGAGGGTGGGCACATATGCAATGCGTTGATTCATCCAATATTAAACTCTTCAGTGTCACAAACTCTCCATTTCCCCATCCCCTGCAGACATGTATAGGCCTATATGTAAAATGCACAATCATAAAAGTATGTAGAGTGTTTTTCAAGCAAAATGTAAAACTGCACATCAGCATAATTCTAAGTTCATTATGCACTGAAATATATTTCCAAAGTAGGACAGCTGTGTTTTTTATATCCCATTTAACAGCTTATACTAATATTTAAAGTAAAAGTGAAAGTGTGAATCACTGCATTGCCAAGTGATAGATAAGCATATGTCCCTCTCCAGTACAAATAACTACAATGCACTCACATGTATCTTGGGATATTATTTCAGTGAGATGTACAGAGACTAGACAGACTTGATCCAAGAAGAGTCTCTGTCAGGGGCAAAATATTTGCATACAGCAAGTAATGTCTCAGCTCAACACATGGCCAAAACCACTCATTGTGTGCCTTGTCTAGCATATACATACATCTAAGAGTGATATAAGAACCTCCCTCTCTCACACACACACACACACACACACACACACACACACACACACACACACACGCGCGCGCACACACACACACACACAGAGACACACAGACATACATACACACACACAACACACACTCACACATGCAACTGCAGAAGAAAGAAAAAACTAACAGCCAACATTCACCCATACAAGACAAATTATGTTCACAGTCAATAGCTAATGACAGCAGAGAAATTACATACAAATAGGATACATAGACAGCTAAGCATAAACAACATCTCCACTTCTGGGAGAGCATTTTAATCTAATATCAGAGATTAAAAAACCCACAAGGTCAGTGTCTTAACCCTTAAGGTCCTGTAAGTCATTCATGTGTTTTATTCCTGTAAGGATTATGCAATTTGTAGGAAAAAAATCAGTCAAGTAACAGCCACTTGGGGTGGGCGGCTATGGGCGGTACAGTATTGAGCAGAGTGGGCAGTAATGGGTGGTACAGGATCTTAAGAGATAACAACTAGATTACTCTTGCAATACACTAATTACTGAGTCAAAACTTGTCTCTACAAGCATGTCATTATCAGAAGAGCAAATTTTGATAACCCGTCAGCTCACAAGAATGTCCACCCAGCACTGCTCAGAATCTCAGGTCTCCACTCCTAGGACTAAGATTGTTATGTGCAGATTACCCAAAGTTGTGTCATTAGTTGGTCACTTGGTCAATATTACTAAAACAGCTATTAATGTATACAGTGTGTACGATGTGCAAATGATCAACTGCAGTTAGCATGCACATCTTCAGGCTGCTTGGTTCAATAGTCATGATATAATGGGCATCTTTGTGACTTTGGTCTTGGGTCTCCGGTGCATTCCAGTTGTGCAGTCAGTAAGACTGAAATGCGCAACCCTTTGAAGAGGTCACCCCACACTACCAGCCCTTTCATAGAACATTTCCCAGTCTGGGCAAAATAGCTCAAGAGATAGAAAACAACAACAACAAATGTTAATATTTTGACCACCACTATACCATATTTCTATCACTGCTAAATTGGGCCAAAATAAACATGTATCACTATCAGGTCATTACATAATTCACCATGACAAGTTAATGACTTCAACTTCAAGGACAAACATGTTAAAGAAAATGCCAACTTTCATTCAGGCACTTAAGTCTCCAGTGCCCTATTGCATGTCCAGCTAAAAAGTATTACCGGTACCAACAACAAATAATAATAATAATGATGATGATGATAATGATGATGATGATGATGATGATGATGATGATGATGATGATGATGATGATGATGATGATGATGATGATGATGATGATGATGAATGATGATGATAATGATGATGATGATGATGATGATGATGATGATGATGATGATGATGATGATGATGATAATAATAATAATAATAATAACAACAAATTGATCTGGGAAGGTGGAGGTAGTGGTTGGGGATGGGTTGAAAGAGAGGGTGGGGGTGGGAGATAGGGGGCAGATAATAACATTCCAAGGCTAAATTATTGATGAAAACAATGACTTGAATTCACATGAAAACATTTTTTCTTTCTTTAAAGAGCAATAGCCTGATATTATATAATTATGCCATGTCTGTTGGCAATAAAAAGGCAAAACTTTACACAATGACCTCTGACTATAATGAATCAGACTCCAAGTTATGAAGACTTTCCAACTTGTCAAAGATCGCTGAACATTTTGACAAAGATGGTGTGGTGGTGGTGGTGGTGGTGGTGGTGGAGGTGGTGGTGGTGGTGGTGGTGGTGGTGGTGGTGGTGGTGGCTGTAATGATGATGATGATGATGATGATGATGATGATGATGACAGTGGTCGTACCTAGTACAAGTCTCCGTGAGAGTTCATGCTTATGTGCACTAAATAGATGATAATATAGACACTTCTCCCTTCAGGCCGCTGATGCAAGAGAGATGGGTTCTCAAACCTTTTTTAGCAAACATTCTCTAACCTTGACTACTATTATTCCCATAAATATAAAATTTAAGACATGTCGGAAATGATCCGAATTGAACTTGAAGTTAAAATTATTCCATCAGTAGTGGTACAAGTAGTGGTACAAGCTACATGAAGCATTTGCTATTTTGTCAGTTTGTACTGAGTTCATCCCATCCAGGTGTTGTCATCCATGGATCCTCAAATACTAAATACATGGCGTACATAAGGAATGGGAAATGGAACATACAATGCACGACGTTGCACACTGCTGTGTCTCGAATTTTAAAAAACTTGAACAGACCTTGTAGCAGAACTCCTATGGTGGGCACATATTCGTTACGTGTATGATGAATAACCCTTCTTCCGAATAGTTAGGACAAACACTGTACTAAAAAATAAACAAACAACAACCAATCAGCACTGTGTGTGTAGTCAACACGCACACTGTGAATGAATTCTGTGCGGTTGCTGGCATAGAGTGATAGACATGAAACTGATGAAAGGACAGCAGACTGATCGACTTACTGACTCACGGACATTTCTAGCAAGTCGAACAAGCTAAATAAAAGTAGGTTCTCAGGCAAAATCCATGATCATTCATTTCATTCAATATGCCTGATGTTCTGATGTCTGAAAGTATAGGACGTTTAATGCAAACGAAAGACATACAGGTTTTGCGACGCATAACTATTGTTTACTAATACGATTTCATTTAACCCCAACAGCCGAGCAGGCCTGTGAAAATCGTGATCTCGGTGATGCGCAATCGTAACGGTTGTGGCGCGGACACAGCTTCACCAGATGTACAACACTTCACAAGCAATATAAGCATAAAGAACGCTGTCAAAGATCTTCACAAAATCTTCCTCAGTGGATGAATATGCTGCTATTTTTACTTGATTACCTTCGTCTTGCGAGGTTTTTCACGCACAGCTTCTGCCATGACTGGTTTGTTTTGATCATATGATGGCAGGGGAAGGAACTCTGGTCACAAATGACAAGTCAGAACAGTAACCTCCCTTGAACCCTTCTGAAAATGTCTGGGAAAGGTGCAACAACACTCCAAGTCTAAATTTCGTTTAGAACGACAAGGCTCCTCACCAACATTTAAAGGACTGAGCAGCTGAAGATTTATTCTCTTTTCTTCTTTTTTTTTTGCGTTAAAGCTAGACCCATTTAGAGAGTTTTTTTTCTTCGTTAGTTTATCATTTTCTTATCAACTGATCTTAAAATCAGTAGCACCACGAGAAGTAGATATACATGTATGCTTTTTGTTAAACGCATTAATCGCGCAAAATAATGTTTAAAAATGACCACTGAAACACTAACTATAACCATTTTGGGCACAAAATAGCAATGATTAATTCTGCCTTTTAAAATTTCACAACATTAACGGACATTCATATGCCAATGTCTTTGTCGGTTTTTCAATTTCATTGAGCGAGGTGCGTGATACTTTTCCACTTTAGTGCAAATCATGGGTTGGTGTAAAACATGTTATTGCACAAACTGGAAAAGCTGAAACGATCCTCCCATGACCAGATCCCTAGGCCTCTTCAACACGGATCAGACTTCCCCCAGTCTCAGTGTACAATACGTACAGCTGCTGCCGCTGGACACTCCCCACATCGCCTGGAACCCATGGGCGTGGAGCTCTCCATTAGCTCGACCACGGGCGGTCCCAAGCAGTGCAAAACGCCACCAAGGAGTGTCCACTGGTTGATGGTGGCTGCCTGTGTACGGCGCCTGCTGGACTGCCACACCCACAGCGAAGCAGTTTGAGCGGTCTCCTGCAGCAGCCCTGTCACATTTCGGATGGTCCTGAACCCTGCCCCCAGGCATTGTAGAAAGCGGATGGCAGAGTGCCCAACAAAACCTCTGCAGCCAACCTCGACAGATTATCTTGCAGTCCCACCCACGCTCCCTGTATAACAGTCAATATCGGGTCAGCTGTCTTTCATGGGCCCAGGACACGTTGCACTTCCAAGGTAGTGTCAGCTCGCCCAGTATGAGACTCCTTGACCTTCTGAACAAGAAGGCCATGTCTGGGCGCTGGTTGGATCTAACGATTGCTTTGGGAATGCCTATACTGCACATTATCATGCCTGCATTTAAAAGGAGCCAAAATGACCTACTATTTTAAATCCTGCCAAGGGGATAGGTAACAGATAGACCGCCGGATTCCAGAAGACAAAACAAATAATGATCACAAAGATCGCTGGGAGATGTTGGAATCACAGGTTAAGTATAGTAACAAACACAGGTTTAGTATAGAAACAGTAGATGAAGGGCTGCGCCCGAAATGTTTGTTTCTATACTATGATTCCAACCCCTCCCAGCGATCTCTGTGATCATTATTTATTCTGCCACGGGCACTGCACCACGCCTGGAGAGTGGGGTATAGAAGGGGGCAGTCTGAACACAGAGATACTATCTCTGACACAGGTTGGTCACGTGACTTCGAATCCACATTCCAATGATTCTACCAATCAAAATTCAACATGATCAGAAGACCATTGAGAGTAAAAAGAGGCGATTCTATTTCACTCCAATTATTTGATCCCGATAGATAAACACAAATTTGGTGTTCTAATAAAACTAATCTATGAGAATTTCAGGAAATCATTTGAGAACTACTTTTAGCGCGAACGTGTCTATAAGGTTGCAAGCTGCCTTGAGCACGTGCGATTGTGTATATACAGTAGTCGCCGCTTATTAAAAACACATTGGGACCGAACAAAAGTGTTTTTAATAAGCGGCGTTTATATTAACCGGCACTTCCCGCTTCACCAAGCCGTTGCGTTTCTTCCACCTGTTAAACCACCCATTTATAGCTTTGAATTCGGAGCGACCAAGCTGGGAAGCAATCTGTTCCGCCTTCTGACACAGGATTGGGCCGTTTACAGGTGTGTTGCGTGCTTGGATAGAGTCGAACCACCGCTTTAAGCCATCTTCTGTCTCTTTATCCTTCCCGCAGCGCCGACGCTTCCTTTGGCCTTGATTGGAGCCCTCTGCGATACCAGCCCTAAGTTCATCTTCTTTTTTCAGTGTCTGGCACAGAAATGATGCCGACACACCCAAAATGTCAGCACCCTCCCTCAAACTTTTAGAATTTAGCTCTCGGTAGCGATCAAGCAAGTCCACTTTGTCTTTGGGTGTCATTTCTGTTCTTTTTCTTTTCTTTGGAGCTGAAGTTAAAGCCATTTTCTGATTCACTGCTTATCCAGCGAGACTAGACAGTGTTGAATTGACATCTGACGGTTTGCTGACAAGGTACGTGTAATCACTGTTCACACAAACGCTGAAGCGTCTTTAGTTGTCATCTAACGGTTTGCTGACAAGAATTCACAACCAGAGATCGACTCTGACCCTCCGAACTCGCTCAGTGAAGTATAAATATTGCTGTTGTATTCAAAGTCCTTATAATTAGTAGAGTTCACAATATTACACTCTTGTGATTCGAATTTTACCGCATACAAGTTTTACATTCATGGGAAATCGATGTTTAGAAAATGAACTGACGGAAAAATGGCTGCCAGTATGGAGTGTATCACAACAAGCGGAGGAATACACTCACGATGTGATATGGCATTCAGCGTGGCTGTTCAGAACGGTGGTATGCATGTTATGGAAGAATTTAGGCTATCACGTGACCAACCTGTTGCTGAGACTATATTCACTAGTCTCAGCCACGCTTGGAGAGTGGGGTATAGAAGGGGGCAGGGGTGGGAGAATGTATCTTTGTGAAGCGTCTTGAACAGACAGACTCTTTGGAATGGCGCTACACAACTCCACACTATTATTATCGTTAGCCTGGATAGCAGAGAAATGGCTTATTAAAAATTGACTCGGAGATCTGTCTCAAAGGTATAATTTAAAAACATCATTTTTATTGTTTCTTAAAAAACACGAAACAAAAGAGCGAAACATGTTTGGGAAAAGATTATTATAAATAATGTGTGTGTGTGTGTGCGTGTGTGTGTGTGTGTGTGTGTGTGTGTGTGTGTGTGTGTGTGTGTGTGTGTGTGTGTGCGCGTGCGTGCAAAGTACTCAATAAAAAAAGGCATTCTAACCATGATATAGCATTAACATGACAGAACAGCTTAAAAGTCGACAAGCATGGTCGTGCGAAGTGATGAGCGCATGTCCACCTAATTTAGGTGGTGGTGGGTCTCAATGCTGATAGTGGCCTGTGGTGGCAGTGTTGATTATGGCAGTATTAGAAGTGGCGTGATGATGGTAGTAGTCATGGTGGCAGTGATGATGATGGTAGAGATGGTAGCATTGTTAATGGTAGCAGTGATGATGGTAGTAGTGATGGTGGCAGTGATGATGGTGGTAGTGATAGTGGCAGTATTAGTAGGGGCAGTGATGATGGTGGTGGTAGGGATGGTGGCAGTATTAGGGACGGCAGAGATGATGGTGGTAGAGGTGATAGCGTTGTTAGTGGTGGCAGTAATGATGATGTAGAAATGATGGCGGTGTTAGTGGTGACAGTGATGATGATGGTAGTGATGGTGGCGGGGTTAATTGTGGCAGTGCTGATGGTGGTAGTGATGATGGCAATATTAGAGGTGACAGTGATGATGG
>JAWQFJ010023265.1:2500-22500 GCA_034096865.1 Theodoxus fluviatilis | reverse complement strand
GACGCTGTCCCGCCGTTGCTTCTTGGCGCTTGTCTCCCCTGTCTCCCTCTCTGCAAGCAAAAGGGACGTTGTTATGTAGTGCAAGATGCCAGATAGCCTCTGAAGAAGGGGAATAGGGGAGTGGAGGGGAATGGTATGAGGACAAGGGGGATGAAGGGTACTAAAGCATACACTGTAGATCTGAGTAGTGGAAGATGAGAGAGAACAACCTTCTTATGGCAATTTCTGGAAAGTGTTGTTGGTAGTTCATACTTGATGCTAAAGGAAATCGCCAGGTTTCCCCCTCCTCGTCAACCTCTAACGCATAATTCTGATCTGTGATCCTCCATCACAAAACCTTATTTCGAGATATCGGCCAATAGAGTGAGAAGGGTTAGGTATGTTAGTATTGAGATTTTAAAATATTTTGGAACATACATCCATTTGTTTATGACACAACATCGTAGTTTTATTAGCTTTTTATCGATAGCCGCCCGAGTGGTCAGCCATGCCGAGATATCACATTCAAAACAGCCACCATGATAACAATACTGCGTTGCCTTAAACACCTTGCCTTGACTTTAAAACCCATTTTCTCAAAATGCCATGCCAGTGGGCACCAGTCTTCAGTAGTTCCTAACTTTGTCACTATTTCTCCTTTTTTCAAGCATTTTACATCTTTGGAAAGAAAAATGTTCTCACTTTACGACAATATGCATAACTCCAGAATTTCCTTAAGTGAACATCCGGCTCGTTTAATGGAGGATGGTCACATATCAATCAACTCAGGCACTTATTCTATCACTGACGACCTGGCAGTCCAAAGACAACTCGTATTCCGGTGTCTGACTCGCATAGTTTTGAGTTTTGCTAACGGATTTTCTGCTGTCAGCAATGGCATGATCATAATAACAGACTAGCGTACAGTAATGTGAGCTGTGTCAGTATTAAATGCAAAATCAGGAACAGTAATGACTCCTCAAAGTCCATGAAGATGATATTGCTATATTAGTTCCTGCAATGCTACTGCTGGTGCTGGTGCTGCTACCGCTGCTGCTGTTGTTTATAGTGGTATCGGTGGTCGTCGTGATGGTTGGGACAGTTTTGATGGATGAGATAACAGTGAAAATAGTTCTGACAATGAGTGGTGGTGGTGGCGGTGGCGGTGGTGGTAGTAGTGGTGGTGATAGTTGCGATGGAGATGGTGGTGGCAGTGGTGGTGATATTGGCGGTGGTGGTAGAGGTGGTGGTAGAGGTGGTGGTGGAAGTGGCGGTAATAGTGGTGGTTATGGTGTTGGTAATGGTGGTTGTTGTTGTTATGGTGGTGGTTATGGTGGAAGTGGGTGATTGTGGTGTTTATGGTGGTGAAGGTGGCGGAGTTGGGGGTGGATGAGGTGTTGGTGGTGGGGGTGGTGGCGGTGGCAATGGTTATGGTGGTGGTGGGTGTGGCAGTGATGGTGGTGGTGGTAGTGGTGGTGGTGGTAGTGGTGGTGGTGGTGGTGAATGAGAAAGTGATAAAAGTAGACAGTGGTGGCTTTGATGATAATGACAATTAAAATAAAGACGACGATGGCGACCATATTGTGTGTACACCTGGTAAATGAACGAAAGAAAGAATGAATAAATGAATGAATGAATGAATGAATGAGGCTTTACGGCCTATCAGCTTTTGTATGCTATGTAAGGCCATTGATCACAAAAGCTGTATAGTATAGAGCAAGAGCAAAGCAAGTCTAATTTTCTCTGGTTATTCGCCTATTGCAAATCGCGGAGAGAGACGTGGTGAATATATTCTTGCTCCCATTCCATAGGGGGTACACCTGTTGAAACTTTACATTAACATACGATTAAGGTAAAGACAAAGGAAAAACGAAATACAACAAATGGCCTAGAACCAGACTGTTATGTTATGCATCAACAGCATCGCATGAAATATTGCTGATTAATATGCACGAGGTCGCAGTAAGGTGAATACGTTAATGTCCACATCACTAATGAAAATGCAAATGGCTTTTCGCGCGAAGTCAATGATTCGTGAGCGTTGAAGAGAGTTTGATTCGGGTTATGGGAGAATAATAGGCCTAACAGACATGATGACATCGTCAAACGATGCATTTGCCTCCAACTATTAACTTGGGGACTTTTAATATTGAATATAATTTCCCGTATCATCAGTTTCGAAAGCTGTAATTAAGATAATCTGCAATGCGCAACCTGCTTTTTAAATAACACGCTCGCATCATCGCTTGCATACAGATTGCATGAATTTTTTCTGCGATTAGTGCTGCTTGTGGTATTAACTTTACCGCGGGGAAAGGGGGTGGAGGTGGGAGATGGGGAAAGGGGTGGTGAAAGGGGAGGAGAGGAGAGCCTAGGAAGAACTTATCGACCTCTGCGCATAGAGAGGGCATTTCAGGGCCCGCAACTCTAGTACGACTATCCTTTGCCGCTGCAGAGCGCGTGGGGCAGGCGAGGGAAAGGAGTGGATTTGGGTTCCTCGCTCTGCACTTCCCTCACGGAGCGGGCGCCTCCGTTGATAGACCGAGCGTTTAGCGAAAGTATTCACTGTAAGGGCCATTACAAGTCTTCGATTCGGTGAGCCCCAACAAGTTACAAAACGCTCGCACCCACTCACCCCCCCTGGGGCCTCCGGGGGAGGGGGTGGGGGGTGGGGGGAGCCAATATTTGGCTTTTATTTGTCCCCTGCCTTGCCGCGCTCCCAGCGGGTGAGATACGGCTCTTTTCAGGCGGAGGACCAGTGGGACGCCTCCCCACAAGCGGGGATGAATTAGATTTGAATAAAGCATGCGGGACGGCGGCTGAGTGTGTCATAGTGGCTGTTTTCTCCACCTCGCAAGCACTGCCGCATGGTATGGTGGCGGGGCGCAACCTGCGACTAAGACGGCGACGACGCCCTCAAGCGGCAAGGACGTACAGCGGAGAAGGATCACGCTGAGATTGATCTCATCCGCGTCGCATACCTCTTCGCCATTCTGCATGATGCTCCTTGGTCTGAACAGGGTGTTCGCCCCCCTTCCCACATACTTTCCCGCCCACTCATCCACCCGCATTCTCTGCTCTTTCTCTCGCACTCCCCGACCCCTATACCCCCTCCATCCCTCCCCAAACAACTGTCCTTACTTTTCTTGTTTTCCAGGTCTTTCATTAGGCCTACGCATCATCCCCCGACTTCCACCTCCAACTAAGAACAGCAGCAATCCCCAACACTTCCACCCCAAAAACCTTCATCCTCATCCCCCAATACTTCAACCGCCAATATCCCCATCCTCACTCAAACGCCTCCATAGCACCCCAGGTTCATTCTATTTTTATGCTGTTCCTGCTTCCATGGCTTCATTCGACCCCATTAATCATTCACTACTGTTCACCTGTGTCTGATGCAGCACCTTTCATACGCCTTTCCATTGGTAGCCCATAAGTTTCTCAAGATGTCTCGGAGGAAAAACGTTACGTTGGTGACACCGTTCGGATGGTCATGCATGTACGCAGGGAAAAAGTAAGATGAAAGCGATAAATAATCATTGGATGAGAACACAGATGAGAGAGAGAGAGAGAGAGAGAGAGAGAGAGAGAGAGAGAGAGAGAGAGAGAGAGAGAGTCAGTATAATTATCGCAAGAATTATACATGTACAACTTCTTATACATACTAAAATGGGTAGATAGTGTACCAGAGAAGCAAAATTTAAATATGGAACTTGAAGTAACTACAATGACATATACATAAAAATAATTTTCTAAACATCCAAATGTTATAAACAAATAACATATATGAAAACCAAACCCTCTTGGTGTACACTCCCTCCCCTACTCGCCCACCCCCAATCAGCCGGAATCCCTCCAATAGTTCAGCCAGGGGTGGCCTGAAGTAAACATATGTGAAGAATGGACAATGTAGGTTACACACTTAGCCGCTCCACTGTCTAGACGTCAGATGAAAGCGTGGAAAACTTGAGAGAGAGAGAGAGAGAGAGAGAGAGAGAGAGAGAGAGAGAGAGAGAGAGAGAGAGAGAGAGAGAGAGAGAGAGAGAGAGAGAGAGCCAACCAGCCGGCCAGCCAGCCAGCCAACCAAAGAAACCCATTCAGGGAGGTCGTAAAAAAGATACTAAACCACAAAGGGGGTAAAATTTATCACACTATAAGAGAACAACCGATAAAAATGATTAAAGACTTATTGCAAACTTAGTTTCGGAGAAAGGAGAGGAGAGCAAGAAGTAAGAGAGAGGATAAGAAAAAATGTTCGGCATGGGAGGTAAGCAGCGGTGAGTGAGCTTGCAGCATTCCAAGTTTGAGAAATGCGGAAATTCACATTCACTGAGGCAAGAGAATCACAAACTACGTCTTTCATTGGCGAGATTTCGTTTCCAATCTAAACAGGAAAAAATCCCTTCCCCTCTCAACTGGACGAACCTTCTACTCCTCGTCAAAGCGATTCGCTTCCTTTTGAATATTCCGTGCATCTCCTCAATCGCTCTTAAATGACGGTTGTGGCTCATGGCTGCTTCGCTGACTTTCTTCAGCACTTCAATTTTCATCTCATCCCAATCACACCACTTTCATTCTTTCCGCTTCATCTCGTCCGATTCACAGCCTCCTCTCGCTCTTCCTGTCTCTCTCCGCGTTGTCGTTCTTCCCTTTCCTTCCGACCGCTGTTTACCGGAACTACCACAATGGAGACAGGCTCCTCCCACTTCCCCATCTTCTGTCTCATTGGGGGCCGTCCTCTCCCCCGAAGCCCTCATTACCCAGTGTCTGTGAATAATTCATCCCCATTTGCCCTGCGTTGATTTCCTTTTATTTCCAATCCCAGTTTTTACGCGCCCCGGTCCGTCTAAGCGGCGTTGGAACACCTGCCTCGGACCTCGCCCCGAGTAAGTCATTTCCTCGCGCGCAGCCCGTGCCAGTGCGCATGCGCTAGTGAGTGACGTGTAATTAACGCCCGCAAGGCGCATCACTTGCAGCGCACTCTGTCGTCTTCTGACCCCGAGTCTTCTTTCAGCAGGCGACTTCAGAGGGAGGTGGTAGAGGGAGGCGGTAGAGGGAGAGGAGGGAAGTAGAAAAGGAGGAAGGGAGGCAGGGAGGTGTTGGAAGACGTGGAAAGTGGAAGAGATGGTTGATGATGTTAGAGATGATCGAGGACGACACAGCGATGATGATGATGATGATGATGATGATGATGATGATGATGATGATGATGATGATGATGAGGATGACGATGATAAAGAGGAGGAGGAGGAGGAGGAGGAGGAGGAGGGGGGGGGGGGTGGGGGTGAGGAAGGGGGACGAGGAGGAGGAGGAGGGGGGGGGGGGGGGAGGACATGGAGAACGAGGTCGAGGAGGAGGACGATGAGAAAGAGCAGAAGGAAGAGGAGCAGGAGGAGGAATAGGGAGAATGGGAGAGGAATGAGGAGGAGAGGGAGTAGGATGAGCAGCAGGGGCAGGAGGTGCACGAGGAGAGAGTGGAAAAGAAGCAGGAAGAGCAAAAACATGAGCAGGAAGGTTTAATGCACAGGCTTTCAGGAAAATGAATGGGGCGGGGTGGGGTGTAATTGAGGTTAAAAAAACTTTTACTTGCAATTCCCTATACATCACTGCGTAACTTACCCTGAGGCCTGACTGTACGGACAAGAGGTGTGAGCTTCGGGCAAAAGTGGGGTGGGGTGGGGTGGGGTGGGGTGGGGTAGGGGGGAGGAGGGGTGGGGTGGGGTGGGAAGGGAAAGAGAAATAGATTGGGGGTAGGAGGGAGAGTGGTAATGTAGGTTAGGAAGTCAAAAAGAAAGATTTTACTGAGAAAGGCAATTCCAGACGCGAGCTAGGAAGGAGACAAAAACGAGAAACAACGTAAATCTGATTTCATGTTGAAAAAATTCCAGCAGGGCAACAAATAAAAGCGGATAGTGTCAGACATTCTGTTCAGTAGCAGTGTTGTCTGCTTTTCAGTTGATGACAGAATGATATATATTTCAGACACATTTATGCTCCATATGAACAGCACTTATCGATGACTGAACGGATGAACATTTGTTTGACAATGTCCTTGTTTTCTTGCACTACTGACAGCTTGTCAATCAATTAAAGCAGCGTAAAACTCATCGGAAAACATCTCCACTGCTATTGACAGAAATTTGTGTTCAGCTTCTTTCGAAACCGAATAAACCGTGCCAACAAGAACAATTATTGGTTTGGAAGAACTCATTTTCTAAAACTCGTTCCGACACTCGAAATACATTTTGCGGCAGACTAATGTATAAAATGTGAAAAAGAGCACTGAGGTGATATGCCTAAAAAAGTGTTACAATGAAGGAACGAATCCTGGCAGATGGATGGATGGATGGATGGAGTTTAAGGGCCTATCAGCCTTGTAGGCTATATAAGGCCACAACGTTAAAAACACTTCTACCATGGTAATATAACTCTTTACAATAACGGAGAAAAGTACAATTCACTCAACTAGTGATATAGAATCAGTAAAATCTAATCCCACAGCCCAACAGCCAGCAAAGGCAGGGCTCATCAGGTTTCAAGGCCACAACAAACATTCACTGAATAAAAATGTACAATTAAAAAATTACCACAGAAGAGGTAAGTAGGGGAAATATCAAAAACAATTAAGATATAATACAACTCATATACGAGAATAATACTCAGAATCTATTAAAAATTTTATCACAGCAAGGGGATCTTTAAAAATGTCAGACAAATTGCTCGACCCACTCCGTAGATGAGCAAGCCGAGGGCACTCCACCAGAACGTGCCGCATGGTAAGCCTGCACTGGCAGTTGCGGCACTCCGGTGGAGGCTCCGACCGCAACAAATAGGAGTGGGTCAAAACAGAATGGCCGATCCGAGAACGGCAGAGCACAACTTCCTCTCTTCTCGTGAGCGATGTAGGGGAGAGTCGCTCACTCCACACTGAAGATACTTCATGAAGTTTGTTACGTGCCCTGCCGTCCCAGTCGGCCTGACACAGGTTAGAAATAAATTTATTAATACGGGGTACCAGGTCGCCAGCCGGGACCCTGCCCGGGGACACAGAATCCTGGCAGAGTTTACTGGTCTAGTAAAAAAACCGCAACTGCATCATGATCTATTTTAAAAAACCTTTTCTGGTGGCTGAAAAAATGCAACACTATCTTTTTCACTATTAATAGCCCAAGCTGACTATGGCGTAGTATATATACACAATCAGCAAATCTTCGAAAACGGAGTTGATGAGAGTTTTTCTTGGTTTGAGTAAATCCATGGCTCTGGCCGAATGCGTCTATTTGTTATTCGTCGTCTGATATAATGAAACATTTCTATTGTTGTTACGACTGATATAATGAAACATTTCTATTGTTGTTACGACTGATATAATGAAACATTTCTATTGTTGTTACGACTGATATAATGAAACATTTCTATTGTTGTTACGACTGATATAATGAAACATTTCTATTGTTGTTACGTCTGATATAATGAAACATTTCTATTGTTGTTACGACTGATTTGGAAGTTCTTGTCTGCCACGCTATATATCGTAGACTTGATACCGAGAATGTTAAACTCAAGACTGCTGTCTTTGATACGTCCACCGTGGCTAGTTCACGCTGTATCCTTAATTAATTTGTCAATCGCTTACTAAACATACTTAGATGATGAAGTTTAATTTTCGGTCGGCCTCACTTCGTCAATGTTTACTTGTTGGGAAATAATGTTATTCAGTCATGTAAACTTGCATTTAATCAGAGTTTGAAATGCCAGTACAATAAAATTTCATATAATTGTATCACGATATCTTCTCAGTCTTGCCTTTAAAAAGAAACAGAGGATTTCTTGCTTCAGGCAGAGTTGTCACCCGGCTTCGGTTGCAGACACTGCACAGAACGATAGAAAGCAGAGGGAAACATTTCGAAGCCATCTGCCGGCAGACGAGATTACCTTGCTAAATTGCAATTCATAAAAGCTCTCCGGAAAGACTGCCTGTAGCTGTCACGGGCACATATGTTGGCCTATTGGGTAACACAGGGTGGGCGGTGTTGCTCTGGGGACTGTATCGCAGCCTGTCTGCCATCACATCACCTGCCGTGATTCCAGAAACACGATGCCAAGCGCAGAGCCGACTGCTTAGATCGCTTACGATGGAGCGGAGGTGTTGCCTCCTCGTCCCTCACAGAATGTGCAGCACTGATGAATTACACCTTTTGGCTTGCTCGCAAAACCGATTAGAGTCAGAGTACCTCAAAGGATGCCAGAGATCACGTGTCAGATATTTCCAAATTAGAGGTGAGTATATTGCATAGGTGGAGATGACGGTGACGATAGATGAAGGGTCGAGAACAGAGACACCGAGGGGTGTGTGGGTGGGTGAATCATGGAGAGGGGGTGGTTACCCGCGTCCTGCTAGTGAATCACGAAAACAACACGGCGGTGGGTTTGTCTAGATTTGTTGAGCGTTTTGCCAGGTTTGGAAATTCATTAAACTTATCACCGTCGCAAGTCCCTTCATCACAATGTTTCATGCTGTTGTTTTGTACTGTTTCGGGAGATAATTATGCCCTCGAAATGCTATACACAGAAAACAGTAATCATCAGAAAGAAATTATAATGTGAAACCTTTGGCGCCAATTTACATCGACACAAGTTCAAAATGCTCGAGAGGCTGTTGTTACGAGGATCTCTCTGTAAATGAGAAACGGAGAACAGAAGGAATAGAATGGACGTCGATTAAAATAGAATATAGAAAGAAAAAACCTACTTCCGTCTGGGATCGATGGTAGCACAAAACAAGAAAACTTGTGAGAAAAGAAAAAATAGGTAGAGTTACGTAGAGAGGGTAGACAAAAATGTAAAATCGGACGTATAATTTCGAAGGAAAATATGTGAAGAAGGGATATGGAATAGAGGAGATGGAGAGAGAGAGAGAGAGAGAGAGAGAGAGAGAGAGAGAGGGAGAGAGAGAGAGAGAGGGAGAGAGAAAGAGAGAGAGAGAGAGAGAGAGAGAACGAGAGAGAGATAGCGAAAGAGAGAGAGAGAGAAAGAGAGAGAGAGAGAGAGAGAGAGAAAGAGAGAGAAAGAGAGAGAAAGAGAGAGAGAGAGAGAGAGAGAGAGAAAGAGAGAGAGAGAGAAAGAGAGAGAGAGAGAGGGAGAGAGAGAGAAAGAGAGAGAGAGAGAACGAGAGAGATAGCGAAAGAGAGAGAGAGAACGAGAGAGATAGCGAAAGAGAGAGAGAAAGAGAGAGAGAGAGAGAGAGAGAGAGAGAGAGAGAGAGAGAGAGAGAGACAAAGGACTGGTCATATCAGGGCGCAGGGCACTCATGCGAAACGACCTGTATCGCCATATGGCTCCGTCACGGCCCGCCAAGCCCTAATCATGTGGTCGGCCAAAAGTGAGCCTCATATAATTATGTGACCACTTGTCCCAACAACGGCTCCACTCTGCATCCTACCCTCGCCTCCTCTCCCCCTCCCTCAGCCGTGTCCCCTCACAACCTACGCCCACCCCTACTCCAACCCACATTGCCCTACATCTGAGACTCTACCTAAAGTTTTCGACAAGGTCAATTTGACTTTTAAGAATTGTCTACTCAATTTTTACCCAGTTTTGTATTGTTTTCAAATTAAGCGTCAATATTTTATATTCAACTGCATCCCGTTGATTTTATTATTTTCAAAGTTGATTCAATGATGTGTGTGTCG
Organism: Theodoxus fluviatilis; assembly: GCA_034096865.1. Classification (NCBI taxonomy): domain Eukaryota; kingdom Metazoa; phylum Mollusca; class Gastropoda; order Cycloneritida; family Neritidae; genus Theodoxus; species Theodoxus fluviatilis. The sequence continues at coordinate 12,826 of JAWQFJ010023265.1, read as the reverse complement.
CAGTATTCACGTCAGTATATAAAACAAAATCGCACTGTATGTGTAAGGTTTATCGGACGAGATAGTTATCACTTTAATTTCTCATTTATCTCATAATAAAACGATATTTAAAATACATTTCCCACAAATGAAATATCAATACAGAGATTTGAAGATAAAAACCTAGTCTTGCCTTGCAATTAATAAACAAAAGGAACAAGACAATGGAGACGATATATGTGTATGTTGCTGTTTAAAACACTTCCAGACTGAACACGAATAAACATATGTAAACGTTAATTGGACAACGTACAGAAAACGGGCATTACATCACTGCAAATAAAAACTTGAATGAGCCTTGATTTATTATTATACAAAAAACACCTTGGGATGTATGAAAGAGAAGAAACGATGAAGAAATAAATAACAATGTTAATACCTTCGTGGAATACTTCAGATGAGAACATTTAAAATGTTTAGCATTGTCCTGAAATGAAGATTGGAGGAAATAAAAAAGTGAAGCATGCTGCGGATTACCAACAATAAAAAGGGGAGAGAAAATGGAGACAAGAATTTAAAAAGAGAAGAAAAAACAAAACCTCTCAAATACGCAATGATTCGACCGATGAAATCCACAGAAAACAAAGCAAAATCAATTTTCCGAACTAAAGCCATGAAAACAATTATTCCACAGGACGAGAGAATCACCGAATTTCCTCAAAACGCAGTCGAGACCAGGGCAACATCAAAGCTCATGGATCCGTTCTGGTCCCTCAAGTCCTCACAGAGGATAAAAGCTGCGGGACTTATCTCCCCTGATCAGAGCCATGCCCGGTAGGGGCGGTCAGGCGCCATATTGTCTCTAGGGTCACGCCGCAGGGGGGAAGGCTTCCCGCAGACCTTGGGCTTTGCTGTCTCAGTGGGTCACGGGTCGTCGAAACGACTAATTGTAGGTGGTGCCCACACCCCTTGTTTTGCTTTTCCCAATATTTCATTTTTCCCGGTCGCGGATGACCAAATCATTTCGCCTTCTCCAGCGCCCACTTTGATTCACAAGCACCACCAACCCGGAGCTGTTTTGTCGCTGATTATTAATTTTACAGCATCTTGTTTAGATGTGATCAGAGATAACATTGCATAGTGATTACTGTCCGATCAAAGACCTCTGGTCCCGATTTTTCCGAGTATCCTGTGTGTGGTAAAGACGAAACGGGCACGCACTGAGCCTCAAAGAGAACAAGGCATAGCGGGAATCTGGAAGGAGGAAGAGGGGTAAAGGAAAAAGGGACAGGGAAGAGTTTCAGAGACTGAAATATTAATGGGCTATCAGACCCTCGCTATGTTTTTTTACTTTCACTTCATGACTGAATAGAGAGCCGACATTCGTCGCAAGATAGACAGGAAAAGAAGAAGTGGTGGGGAAAGAGGGTGGGGGGTGGGGGATGGGGGAAGAGGGTGGGGGGTGGGGGGTGGGGGAAGGGGGTGGGGGGGGGGGTGGGGAGGGAAGGGGGGTGAGGGGGGGGGATGGGGGAAGGGATGTGGGGTGGGGGGTGGGGGATGGGGGAAGAGGGTGGGGGGTGGGGGATGGGGGAGGGATGAGGGTTAATGACAACGGGTGAGGTGCTGATCCTGTAAACTTTGTTCCAAACTGAAAATTCTTACAACATATTGCTTCATCAGTAGGACGCCCGTGTCCAAAATGTTCTTTATAATTTTCACCCGAACCAATGGTCTTTTTTACGATACATTCATAACAATATTGAGCTTGCTCCCAATGTTCATCGTCATACACTCGTAAGATTATGAAATAGATGTTTGGACTGAGAGTAATGGAAGAGAGAAAGTGGAAACAGCGAGATAAGGCAAACAATTCCATGAGACCATCGAATCTGCGAAAACATGCATGAACATTTTTGCAGGCAGCATCTGATTGATCGGTCAATCGCTTGGCCAGTCCGTATTAAAATTTTTATAACCAATTGGTATTAATTGGGATTGATTCGCAGTAAATTCAGGAGACTCAGGCACTTGCATTTAAGTTGTTATTAATCACATTATAATATCATGCCTTTGAATCAACGCACGAATCTCGACAAACCAATCAGTGAGTGCAACAATCAGATCCGTGCTGCCAGGGCTCGACTGTCTTACCAACAATTCTACACACATGCAACCAACTCGTGTCTTGGCAAAAATTTACATGCGACATACTTGAAAAGAAAAAGCTCCACCATCATCTCTCCATTCCAAACCCATTCGCCAAAGACCACAGCACATGATGAAAGAGCATCGTTTCTTAGCTTCGCTAAACACTTTCGGCTTTAAAGATTTTATAAGTTCGTATATTTGCAGATGTTCACCTCGTGACTTTAAATAATGATTTTAAACTTAGATCCTGCAAGGTATTTGAAGCCTAAAATGTTTTTCCCTTCTTTACCACACAACGAACAGAAATAGGCATGAAAGTTCTCTTGATTTAAAAAAAACTGTGTTGGTTCCATAGATGTTTTCATCCCGAGTCACATTTTCCTTCCGGTTTGCTCTCGAGATCAGTGAACCTCCCGTGGGTTGGGGGTAAGAATAGACCCACTGCATCTCCCAACACAGTTCGCGAAACGCGAACAATTAAGAAAGGCGAGATTTCACCTTCTCTCACTTTAGCCAGCTCCAGTAATTTTTCGTGATCAATAGCCTTACATGCCCATACAGGCTGACAAGTCGTGAAACTTCATCCATCCATTCCCGACCATTGAGGTGTCTCACCCATTCCAATCCTCCAAAAAACCACCCAACAAGAATCCAAAGCCTTCAACCCACCTTTTTCATCCTTTTTCTCGGTTTTCCTCTTCATCGACTTGGGCAGGGGGCTGTCTGAGTCCCGTCTGACGTCACTGCTTTCGTCAGGCATGGTCAGTGGCGCCACCAGGCGGGGGTAGGACAGGCCGGGAATGGGGAGAGAACACCAGCCAGCAGTGTAGTGGGGCATGGGTAGATAGGGCATGGGTCCAGGGGGGCAGGCGGGGGTGAAGCGCATCGTTGGGTCGGGCGAGTAGGGGAAGGGACTGTCAGGGAATCCGGAAGTGGCGTTGCGGAGGATGCGGTTGATGGAGCTAACGGAGGGGATGCTGTTCTCGTCACAGATCCGCTGGGCCAGCAGCTGCTCCCGGATCTCCCAGGCGAAGATGGAAGGGTTCTGCTGCTTCAGCTCAAGGATCTTCCGTACCACCAGTGGCGTGGCCACTTGCTATAGACAGAAAGAGGGAATGGCAATGATACTTGACAGTACTTACCGCCTGCCTGCTATGTCGTGTCTGTCTGAAAATGTGGCTCTGGTTGAATAAACCCACATTTTTGCTGTTTTTGTTGGTGTTGTTGTCGTTTTTGTTTAAGATCGAAACATTGAGATTTATTCGACAACACAACGGAAAGCTTACCTCTTAAACCTCTTGTACTTGTAGAAATGCTTTGTCTTTTGCAGTAAGCTAGAAATACCCCCAAATGTTCAATGACTGTTCGAAGCAGCGTTATATTGATATATTATCCTTCTGTTCCTTCCCCTTCTCATCTAGTCTTCTTTCTGCTGCTGCTGCTGCTGCTGCTGCTGCTGCTGCTGCTACAGGTATTGTTGTCAATGTTAGCTTTGGTGGCGGTTGTATTGCTGTTGCTGTGAATCATGTTGTCGATGATCATGCTGCTGCTCCTCATTCTTCAATTTTTCTATCCAGCTCTCTGTACTCCTTTCCTATCTATTCCTTTCCTCCCCCCTTCATGATTAATTCCCCCACTCCACTCCACTCCACTCCACTCCCCCCCCCCCCAACCCCCCACCCCACCCCACTATCCATCCCCACTCCACCCCCTCTCATTAACCCCCTGCCCCTGTACCTTCCCTCACTGGTCCTTCTGGTTCGCACCTTGGGCATGCTCTCCCTGTTCCAATGCCTTCCCTCACTGGGGTGCGTTGCTTACGCTAGGAACGTTGCAAGATCTTGCGAAGAATAGGCTGGTGTCCACGTGATGAAAGCAGATTTAAAGGCAGTCAAATGTTTGACACATGCTGACACCGGCCTTTTATTTGCTAACTAGGTACGCTAAGCAAGGCGCACGTGGTTCCTCTGGTTCTCACCTTGGGCTTGCTACCACCGATGGAGCCGGGCTTGATGGAGCCAGTTTCGTAGTAGCGCGTGAGGATCTTGGAGACGCAGCCATGGGAGACAAGGAGCTGCCTGGAGATGTCGCAGGGCCGCACCCCCATCTGAGCCAACTCCACGATGCGTCGCCTTATGTGGTCAGGCAAGGGCCGACCATTGACGAAGACCCCCCCAAGCTGGTTTACCCCCGTCTGACCTGCAAGGGGTAGGGCAGGAGAGTTAATTGAATTTAAGTGAATAATACTGAGTAATTTTTAAAATATGTGGGTAATGAATTAAGCAGAACTTCCAGTCTTGTGTTCACCCCTTCCAAAGAAAACGCACATGGACACTTAGACACACACACACACACACACACACACACACACACATGCACACACACACACACACACACACACACACACACACACACAAAAACACACACACACACACACACACACACACACACAAACTCACTCACTCACTCACTCACTCACTCACTCACTCACTCACTCACTCACTCTCACTCACTCACTCACTCACTCACTCACTCACTCACTCACTCACTCACTCACTCACTCACTCACTCACTCACTCACTCACTCACTCACTCACTCACTCACTCACTCACTCACTCACTCACTCACTCACTCACTCACTCACTCACTCACTCACTCACTCACTCACTCACTCACTCACTCACTCACTCACTCACTCACTCGCTTGCTCGCTCGCTCACTTACATCATCCATTCACATCACTCACTCATTCACATCACTCAACCACTCATTTACAACCCTATCCCCTCCCCATTTCCCATCTCCCATCCCTTTTCCTTCCCTTCCCTTCTCCACTCCTCTTCCTTTCTCCATCACAAATCCTTTTTCTCAACATCTTCCCCAAGCTCCATTCTTTATTCCTTTTACTGGTAGCCATCTTTTTCATCGCCTCACTTCCAAGTAGTTAATGTGTTTTTGTCACCTCTGCTGTGATGAAATTTACTCAAGCGATTACTGGGCGGCAACAGTTGTAAGATTGCGAATGTATTTTGACATGTCCGCTCTGTCGCCGTCCTTTCCAACAGTGTGGGCTGCCGGGAGCGCACGCTACTTGGATTGCCTGCACGTGACTGCAGTCACACCAGCATCGCGTGCACGTGCGCACTCAGCAAGCGCGCGACTCAGGCACGTGATTCCGGGCCAGTGTAGTCGCGACCAGGTGTGGCGACAGCTTGAGTTCAAGCCACTGATGGACCCCTCGCGCAGATGAGAGAAGGATGGGGAGCAACGGGTTGGAGAAGGAAAAGGTAGGGCGAGGAGAGGAAATACTTAGTCGAGGGAAAAGCACAGAATGTAACTGAGCGTTCACCAGCACGGCGGTGTTATGTTGTCGTGGACGTCATTCACACATGGTTTTTAAATCGACATGTTTTCCTCTTTGTGATTGTTATTGTTATTGCTGCTGCCACCGCCACTATCTAACAGAGAAACCAAAGATTCACGGTCCACTAAAAAAAAAACCCACGGAAATCACAAGAGTCTGCATGCATACAAACAGCACTGCTTCAAACTACTATTTAGATAATCCATTAAAGATCGATTTCGTTTGTTGTCTTTTACACGACTTCCTTGAAAAACCACTTCTAGAACACTCGTAATTGCACTGAATAATCAGTCTCACCAAACTCCATTTTACCGAAACAAAAACAAAAACAATCAATTCAACTGCACTTCAGACATCTTGCAACCGCTAAACTGCAACATAACACCACACACACACACACACACACACACACACACACACACACACACACACACACACACACACACACACACACACACACACACACACACACACACACACACACACACACACACACACACACACACACACAAGCTTGGATAGTCGCAGGACCGAACGCCGTTTCCTCAGCACTGCAAGCTGTGTTGCCGACTCGGCGTGGACAGCGCGTCGTGACCCTTAGCGCCCTGGCCCTGCCCAGTGGCCGTGACGAGAGGCTGCGACAGCCCGAGCACGTCTCCCCACGTACCCGCCTTTGATGTGGCCGCTCTCTGGCCACGATGCGTGAACCATCAATGGCGAAGGAGTATGAAGAGGAACAGACGCCCAAGATATGAGTAAGTGCCGCAGAAGGATCACGGCAAGTTTTCTTCCTCATTAAACTGCTAAATGATCGCTGCCTTTTCTTCGCCCGCTTTTCAAGTGCTCCAAATGGTGTTCATGCCTGAGGGAGAATGGGGGTAAGGCTCACCCGAGACCACTGCTTCCTTCAGTCGCTGCGCCAGCGGCGAGCTTTCTTTGACAACAAGGTGATAAGTGATCCACAGGATCGGAATTGTTCGAGAGCCTCGGTGTGGGGGAAGCCGCAGGAGATAAAACAGCTCCTGTGATCGCCAAAATGAAAAATACTGAGTACCAAAAAATGAGGGTCAGAGGTGACGCCACTGTACAGGGCACTCAGTGCTATGCGCCGACTGCTTCTACCCCCAATCCCCACCCCCACCCCCACCCAGTAACCCTTCTCCTCCCCCATTTATTCCTTGGGTTAACCCCCCTTCACCCAGCCCTTGCTCCCTGCCTTTTCTTCACAGAAAAACGTGTGCACCCATTAACACCGCCTTTCATCATGGTTTTAGTTACCCGCGGTCGGTTTTGATACACATTTCTGACCGAATCCCCGAGCCCTGCTGGCAGCTCGCAGGCAATGTTGTTGGAGGGAGTCGTGAGATCTCTATCGGATACACCAGCAATTACCTGCCATTACAAGGCACCATCAATGTAATGCACGCCACTTTCTCCTCCTCACTCACTCAAGCCCTGCCAATGAAACTTTGAACATCTATGCGGCGACGAGGAGGGGAATGAAAGAAAGAATGTATGTGTTTACTTGAAAGCACGTTTGCAGCTTAGGCTCGCTTTTCTTTTTTATATTTCCTGCAACGACTGAAGGGAGTGATATAAATTGTTCAAATGTAAAACAAAAAACCCCCACTATGTATTCGGAAACATTGTTTAGAACGTGATGATTTAAACTAGCATGGTTTGATTTAATCGGAGCATAACACGGAATGATCGTCACTCTACTCTAGACAAAACTATGCTTCGCACTTAACACGCGTGGCTACGACAAGGAAACCGATGATCTTGCGAGGAATCCAAGGATTTTGTGAGGAATCTCAGGGAGGGCGAGTTGCATAATGTCTGCTAGTGGCAAGATCCACAAGAAACTCGCCAAACATTCATGAAAAGACGCTAGGAAGACCGCACGCGTACTTCGCCAAGCGGGATAGCAATTGCTTTCCTCGCGTCACGGCAACGCACGACTGGTCCGTTGACGAAAACGAGATGACGCATCAGATCTAAACACCGAGTCATAAACATGAACCGACCTATAGGTGAGAAGTATCAGAGTACTGCAAAAAACAGTGGGGTGAGAATCAGTCCCATTAGCGGCATGCTCCAGCAGACGAATTTCGGTTTTCTGTGTTTGGAGTTTTTATAACGATTTGAAGACCTTAATGGAGGGCAAAATGATGTACATAGGAAAGAGGTGCTCGTCTTTGCTCAACATAATTACTGGAAAAGTATTATAGAAACGTTTCGTTCTGAGATAGTTTATATTTCTTACAAGTATTTTTGAGACGCAATGTGTTTAGATGAAATAATCATCAAGATGTACATGGCCGTAAAGTACATATTTCACATTCTCGAAAAACTAATACTGCACCGTTTTCCTTATTTGCGCAGATAACAGCAAAATAATTTTCAGTTTGGAATGAAAAATTCAACTGTTGCTAGTTTAGACCAGCTTTTCATCTTTACAAAACAATTGATTTCTATCAAGCAAATTTATTTCGCCAAGAACCAACGAAAGTTTCAGTTGAAGATGAGCGTGCCACGCGAGAAAAACGAGTACCACTGCGAGAGAATGTGTTCGCTAGAAATCGTAAGCGCATAATACTAATAGTCACGCAATACTTCTCGCGCAAAAATGCAAACCGCGTATGCACGCTATCATTTCAAACATTATGCAAAAGGGAGTACATCCAGTGGAATAATTTTCTGCATCATTATACACGAACCCCCGCGTAGTGATCGCATCAAGCACAATCGAATACTTCCCCAAAGTGATATGCGTCGCGGACGACAATGCACACCTCGCATCGAATAATATGTTTGACATTCTTCCTATGATTAAAACTATTTTTTTTATATTCAACGCTCTCGTAAAACGTATGCAGGAAAAGCCTGTTAGAAATTGGGCGATGCGATTAGGTTCTGCAGTTCAGTCCCTGCTCGGGGCCATTTTACTGCTGTTTTCCATCAATAGTTCCAAAGCATATATAGGAAAAGCGGCCATGCACTTTCATGTGAGAATGTCTGCAGATTGGTGTGGGGCCCGACAGGAGAGAGAGGCGTCAGTGCGGGAATTTCCGCCTGCCTGCAGCCCGCTAATTGATCAAAGATTAATCTGCTCCGTGTTCTAAACGACCTCCTTGTCGCATCTGATGATTCCAAAGTTTCCATTCTCACGTTGTTAGATTTGAGTGCTGCGTTTGACACAATAGATCATGGAATTCTTCTCTCCCGTCTAAGACATGTTTTTGGCATTGACAACACAGCACTCTCCTTCCTGAAATCATATATCTCAGAACGTAGGCAGACTGTTTTGATCCAGGGTATTGCTTCTGATCCTGCCCCGCTAAATTACGGAGTCCCACAGGGCTCGGTTCTGGGTCCTCTGCTGTTTCTACTGTACACCCAACCACTTTCCAACGTAATTGACAGTCATTCATTCTCTCACAGCGAATTTGCTAATGACACGCAACTCTACAACTCCACTCATCCCAGTCAAATCCAATCTCTTCTCTCTGCAAGGGAACTTTGTATTTCTGATGTGAAACAGTGGATGACCCAGAACAAATTCAAACTTAATGATTCAAAGACCGAAGCTCTCCTGGTTGGCGATAGAGGCGAATTCGGTCAGGCCCTGAAACTAACCATAGGTCAGAGTGAGATAGCATTCTCAAAGTCTGTTAGAAACTTAGGTGTCATGTTCGATGATGATCTTTCTATTAGAGTTCATGTGAACAAAGTTTGCCAGTTAGCTTACTACGAGTTAAGGAAAATTGGCACTATTCGTCACTATCTTTCACAACAGGCCATTCAAACCCTTGTCACTTCCATTGTTCTGTCCCGTCTTGATTATGGAAATTCTCTTCTTGCCGGCATTCCTGACACTCTGCTAAACAAACTGCAAAAAGTCGAAAACACTGCTGTTAGATTAGTTTTTAGTTGTCCCAAGAGAACTCCCACATCCAAACTCCTTCGTGCACTGCATTGGCTCCCCGTCGCTTAGAGGATAGAGTATAAGCTAGCCACTATGTGCTTCAACTTCTTCAATCAAACTGCATCACACGCACACAAAGAAATTCTCACTGTCTACACCCCCGCTAGAAATAACCGTTCAGCTGCAGACACCAAAACGTTAAATGTCCCCCGTCGCAAAAAGAAAACCCAAGGGCAGCGAGCTTTTTCTTACATCGGCCCTGTAACGTGGAATAGCCTACCTTTCCCTGTCCGACACTCTGATTCCATATCCCAGTTCAAAACCTCCCTCAAGACACACCTGTTCCGGTCAGTCTTTCCTGACGAGCAGTGAAGTGCTTCACAAGGCGCCTCTTTTATGTTTCGTGTTTTGTTTATTGCCTGCTACTTAATTAATTGTATTGTATTAAATGTTTTCTTTTATTTCAACTGTACAGTGTGCGAGTGTTAGAATGCTTTGTATGAGTGCAGACTTTCTCCTTGTAAACGCCATGAGCTTGCCTATTAGGGAAGTATTATTATAGACAAACTACCGCACGGGCGGAGGATATGCATATTCATAAATTCTCTCTGCCTTTCAGATTTTACATGATCTCATCTTCCCCGTCAATGTCTGCTTGGACACGTGTTACGGGTTTCGATGCAGGAGGCATTGTTACTATAAATTACGCATGGAAATGTATTCTGTAACAATGTACGCAGATGAGATAACTGCAAGCTGATACACTCAGGGATAAAAATAATGTTGGCTTCAAACATTATGCAAAAGGGAGTAGCCTGCAACCAATGCATTACTTTTCTGCATCATTATACACGAACCCCCGATGGCTTCGTACAAGTGCCACAAAATATTGCTCAGTTAACGGCA
>JAWQFJ010023264.1:0-15000 GCA_034096865.1 Theodoxus fluviatilis | reverse complement strand
GCGTGATGGGGATGGGGAAGGTAAATAGATGGGGATGGGGAAGGTAGGGGAATGGGGAAGGTAGGGGGATGGGGAAGGTAGAGGATGGGGAAGGTAGGGGGATGGGGAAGGTAGGTGGGGTGGGGAAGGTAGGGGGATGGGGAAGGTAGGGGGATGGGGAAGGTAGGGGGATGGGAAAGGTAGGGGGATGGGAAAGGGAGAAAGGAAAGAAATGGTGAAAGGAAGGCGATGAGGGATAAAGAAGGGAAGAGGAAAGGGGAGGGGGATGGGGAAGGTATGGAAATGAGGATGGGGAAGATAGCGGGATGGGTGAGGGGAAAAGGAACGGGTGGGGGAGGGGGAGAGAATGATTGCGAAAATGTTTTACGAGTATACGAAAAGTAGGTGTTTGCAGTTGAACGAAGTGTTATTATGCAAATATATTTTATTGTAAGTTTCATTCATTGTCTAACCCGATATGTGATTTAGGAAAGCTTTTGCTAATAGAGAACTTTAAAATCCCATTTTCTTTAATAGAATGAATATATAACCATTTGGTGATTGTGTCTGAGCGCATGCTTTGTCGCGCATTTTTTTATTCTCTCCAAATTGAGCAAGGGTGTGCAGTGAAAGTCGTGTGTGTTGTGGTGAAGCCTCTCGATGGGCTCCAACCACTTGTCTCGTGAATCAACGTCGCAAAAACTCACGTGTCACGGGAAAGGGAACCCAGTGTTACGAAACAATAAAGACCACTGACCTTTCCGGTGCCTCCAGACTCTAGTGTCACTGCTCGGTGGTACGACGTCTCGTGCACGTTGTCTTCTGGACTTTGGTTTCGCCCCAGCTTGCCCCAGGAAAGTAGGAAGCTTGGACTCAGGCGGTGTTAACTTACAAGGTGTTTATCCCTCCAGGTTTACTGGAGGTCCTACAGACTTTATATGTGTGTCAGTCTGTCAGTTCCGACTTAACGGCTGATTTCTCAAAAACTACTTGACGGATTTCAATGACAGTTTGCACACTTACTGGAAGTTAGGTCCGATTGAATGTATAACATTTTCAGAATCGAGGTTTGAAAAGAAAGTGATTTTTAAGGTCGTAAACTCGAAAACACCCCCCCTAAAATGTCCATTGACGGAATGGCGAAATGCAAACTGTGTGAGGTGATCATTTGAGGCGAATAAGTTGACGTAATTTTATCTGTATGTCTGTCTGTCTGTCCCGACTTAGCGGCTGATTTCTCAAAAAATACTGGACGGATTTCCTTGACGTTTTGCACACTTACTGGAAATTAGGTCCGATTGAACGTATCAAATTTTCAGAATCGAGGTTTGAAAAGAAAGTGATTTATTTAGGCCGTAAACTCGAACCCCCCCCCCCCCCTCCCCCCTTAAATGTCATTTGACGGAATGGCGAAATGCATGGCCTAATCGAGATCGAGTCAAACAGAGTTATCTTTTCCTACTTTCAGCAAAACAATGGCTTCTTCGTATGTTGACCGTCTACCAGCAGACTCAAAAAAGCGGTACTATGAGAAGATTATTGACGTTGATAGGTTAGATCCGTATTAAATACCAAACAGTTCGTGGTCTGTCGACAAAAACCAGTTGCCGGATATAAACCACGCCAGGATTGTACAATATTTTGTGCCGGGTTACACCAGGTCTTCACTGGCACATTTCGTAGAGCGTTGGACTCTTGGTCATGCATGACCAGGTTCGATTCTGCACTGAAACTAGTTTTTCTCTTTTTTCTTGAGAGGTTGTGGGTTCAAACCGGACCTGTTTTTTGTGTTTTTGTGTGCGGTATGGTCTTTGGTTCAATCTCTTAACCCTGAGATGGGTTGTTGAGGCACCACTGATGACTTTCGGACAATATTCCTCCATCGATCTCTATCCTCTGTGGCTCGCTGTGAGTCAGCAAAGGTCAAGCCTGTCCACTCTTTGATGTTATCTTCCTACCTCTTTCTCTGCCTGCCTCTCCTTCTCCCACCTGGTACGCGTACGGTACCTTGCAGGATTGTCTTGGCCAGCCCACTGCCTCTTGACACGTGACCGTACCACTTCAGCTTTCTGCTTTTCACGATTGAGAGCAGGTCTTCGTACTGTCCAATTGCTCTCCTGATCCTTTTGCTGACTTCCTCGTTCGTGACATGGTCTTTATATGATATGTTCAAATTCTTGCAGTGATTTACGGAAAAGAACGTTATAAATGCTTTACAAACACTCAGCCATATCAGTTTTCAATGGCACATTTGGTAGAGCATTGAACTCTTGGTCATGCGTGACCAGGTTCGATTCTGCGCTGAAACATTTTTTCTCTCTCTTTTTTCGAGGTTGTGGGTTCGAACCCGACCTGGTTTTTTGTGTTTGTGTGTGTGTGTGTGTGTGTGTGTGTGTGTGTGTGTGTGTGTGTGTGTGTGTGTGTGTGTTTGTCCCCCCTCTTTTCTCGAGAGGTTGCGGGTTCGAACCCGCATTTTGTTTTAATACCAAAACCTAGAGGCTCAGCGCCAGCGGTTTTTATATTTGGTAGCGCCCTATGTATGATTGAAACATTTGTTTTGTTGCTTTTTTAGTGGGTGCGCCTTATATTCAGTAGCGCCTTGTAGTCCGAAATTTACGGTTATTGACTTGACCCTTCGCATTACAGCATTGCGCCAAAAATAGTTCGTTCTGATACTATTTTTTTCTCCACTTTTTACAGAAATCATTCAGATGTCAAAACTTGTTTCCATTTCAACACAAACATTTTATTTTATCGAATAAACGCTTGTTTATTGCCTCAACAAAAGTAAGTTATGAGTTTCGTGCGAAATAGTCTCAGAACTACTTTAACGGCGTATGTCAGGGAGCAGATCGGCTATCCCACAAGCCTCTCGTGTGACCCTCATTTGAAATTTTCGGACGAAATCCTTCCATTACGTGATGTCAACTGTGCTAGAGACTGTTTCGCCGGCAGGCGAAGTCTCTCGTGGACTAGAATGACGTCACGCCTGCTTGCACACGGGAAAATGATCAGACATGTCGGAGGAATGACCTTGACATTGGGACTCACCATAGTAGTAGTAGGTCGTTTTCACCTCGCCATCTTTCACATCGTTTACGAAGAAGACGCATGAGATGCTGTTGCCATCGTGGTTTGGATGAATTTGAACTCAAAACAAAAACGAAATGTCTTCTAATCGAATTTGCACGCTTTGCACATAATCACAATATGCGTTCAGGATTATCAATTTATATCAGTCAAAACCAACCATGATGCCAGCAAATTAGTAACAACAGCAGCAACAACAACGGCAACAATCACGACAGTAACCGCCACAATAACTACACAAACAATGACAACAACTACAACCGTACCAACAACGGCGACATCAACAAGGACAACAATGACAGCAACAACAACGACAATAGCAGCAACGACAATGTCGAGTAGTTGGGTGGCGTTGACTCAGGAGCAACCCTCGACAGCATCATGGTGAAGGGAACTCCCAACCCCTGGGCTAACTAAGGGAAGCAACTCTTGAGAGCATCATGTTGAAGGGAACTCGCAACCCCTGAGCTAACTAAGGCAAGGACGCCAGCGTAACAGAACGCACAAGAGGATATAAATAGAAAACGAAAGGTTGATTACATAACAGTCAAGTGATATAAGTATAAATACAAAACTATACGGAAATGCCAAATTTCAAATGCAGTCACAAGAAAAATAGTCCACTGAAGAAAAGAAAGTTTTAAGAGGATCCTGCGATCCTGGAGTTGCATGTTGCCATGCCAATAGGGCACCCAGGGTGCTAACCCCCAGCAATCCTGTCCCTCATCCACTACTGCTCCTCCATGCACCAACAATGCACCCAGGTTGCCAATACTAGGCCGCACCCGACCCACGGAAAAACGACCCGTGAAAACCCACTCTCTTTGCACTCCCGCAAACCATCTTCAATAGGGAAACTGCGAATCACGACACGAGAAAACGAATAATATGATTCACAACCTTTCAAACCAAAAAAAAAATGATTTAACTGTATTTTGCTAACTAAAAACTAAAATTGTGTAACATATACTAAACGCTTGGACTATCAAAACAAACGTGCAATATGTGCACAGTGCTCCAGGACCATTTAGCTATTTGACAATCAAAACAAAAATACCAAACAGGCAAGAAAAAGTATTATGCTGAACTGTCAAAAAACAAAAGCACGTTAAAGAAACTAAAAGTGTAGCAATTCGGTCACGACAACCTCTAAAAGGGACTAGCAGGCAATCTTCAAAACAGAGACATTAAGCATATTTACATTGAATCGTGACATACAACAAGAACATAAAGTACGACAATAGCAACAGCAAAAACAACGACAACAGCAACAGCAGCAGCAACGACAACAGCAACAGCAGCAACAACGACAACAACAGCAACAACGACAAAAAAACTGCAGCAACAACGACAACAACAGCAGCAGCAACAAAGACAACAACAACAGCAGCAACAACGACAACAACAACAGCAGCAGCAACAACAGACAACAACAACAGCAGCAACAACGACAACAACAGCAACAACGACAAAATAACAGCAGCAACAACGACAACAACAACAGCAGCAACAAAGACAACAACAACAGCAGCAACAACGACAACACCAACAGCAGCAGCAACGACAACAACAGCAACAACGACAAAAAACAGCAGCAACAACGACAACAACAACAGCAGCAACAAAGACAAAAACAACAGCAGCAACAACGACAACAACAACAGCAGCAACAAAGACAACAACAACAGCAGCAACAACGATAACAACAACAACAGCAGCAACAACGATAACAACAACAACAGCAGCAACAACGACAACAACAACAGCAGCAACAACGACAACAACAGCAACAACGACAAAATAACAGCAGCAACAACGACAACAACAACAGCAGCAACAAAGACAACAACAACAGCAGCAACAACGACAACAACAACAGCAGCAGCAACGACAACACCAACAGCAGCAGCAACGACAACAACAGCAACAACGAAAAAAAAACAGCAGCAACAACGATAACAACAACAACAGCAGCAACAACGATAACAACAACAACAGCAGCAGCAACGACAACAACAATAGCAGCAACAACGACAACAACAGCAACAACGACAAAAAAACAGCAGCAACAACGACAACAACAACAGCAGCAACAAAGACAACAACAACAGCAGCAACAACGACAACAACAACAGCAGCAGCAACGACAAAAACAACAGCAGCAGCAACGTTAACAACAACAACAGCAACAACGACAACAACAGCAGCAACGACAACAACAGCAGCAACAAAAACAACAACAGCAGCAGCAACGACAACAACAACAGCAGCAACAACGACAACAACAGCAACAACGACAAAAAAACAGCAGCAACAACGACAACAACAACAGCAGCATCAAAGACAACAACAACAGCAGCAACAACGATAACAACAACAACAGCAGCAACAACGATAACAACAACAACAGCAGCAACGACAACACCAACAGCAGCAGCAACGACAACAACAACAGCAGCAACAAAGACAACAACAACAGCAACGACAAAAAAACAGCAGCAACAACGACAACAACAACAGCAGCAACAACAACAACAACAACAGCAGCAACAACCACAACAACAACAGCAACAACGACAACATCCGCAGCAACAACGACAACAACAAAAATGGCGGCAACAACGACAATAACAGCAGCAACAACGAAAACAACAGCAGCAACAACGACAACAACATCAGCAACAACAAAAACAACAGCAGCAACAAAGACAACAACAACACCAGCAACAACGACAACAACAACAGCAGCAACAAAGACAACAACAGCAGCAGCAACAACGACAACAACAACAGCAGCAACAACCACAACAACAACAGCAACAACGACAACATCCGCAGCAACAACGACAACAACAAAAATGGCGGCAACAACGACAATAACAGCAGCAACAACGAAAACAACAGCAGCAACAACGACAACAACATCAGCAACAACAAAAACAACAGCAGCAACAAAGACAACAACAACATCAGCAACAACCACAACACCAGCAGCAACAACCACAACAACAGCAGCAACAACCACAACAACAACAACGGCGGCAACAACGACAACGACAACAGCAGCAACAACGACAACAGCAGCAACAACGCCAACAACAACACGGCGGCAACGACGACAACAACAACAGCAGCAACAACAACAACAACAGCAGCAACAACAACAACAAACAGCAACAATGATAACAACAGCAGCAATAACGACAACAACAACTGGAGCAACAATGACAACAACAGCAGCAGCAACAAGAACAACAGTAACAACGACAACAACAGCAGCAACAACAACGACAACAACAACAGCAGCACAACGACAACAACAACAGAAGAAACAACGACCACAACAACAGCAGCAACGACGACCATAACTACAACAACACCCTCAAATACGACAACAGGGGCATCATCAACAACAACAACAATTAAAACAAACTGAACAACGAGTTGAGTATGTTCATTCCTATTCTGAAAGTTTCTGGTATTTGTGGAAAGGTATAAAAAGCGCAACAAAGAGGGAGAGAACAAGAGCCGAGACGACACAGTTAAGGTGAGAGCTTAACTAGAAGGTAAACCAGTCCTCCTTTGTAAGGAGTGAGTCCTTTGTGGCACTGCGCGTAGATTATGGCAATAATTTTCACTGGTTGTCACCGTTGTGTATCGACCAGTGTGTGAATAAAGTTTATCGAAAACGACCACCAGCGTTTGTGAACTTCGACTTCCTGGTGCAAGCTAGGAGAACCCTGAACAACAGGACATTGCAAAGAGATCGATTGAAACACATCGTTACCTCTATCCTGACAAAAAGTCTTCAAATATGAGCGGATGAGAGAAATAAGGTGTGTCTTGAGCAAGCAGGTTTTAGATCTGAGCATTCCATGATTGACCATGTGTTCACACTCCATGCCATAGTGACGAAACATATGAATGGTGGCGGTCCCGGAAAACTGTGTTGCATGGTTGTACTGTATAGCAAGGCATTTGATTCTGTTGACAAGTCTTGTTTGTGAAGTCTTAGAAAAACACGGGCTTTAGTAAAAACTGAATCAAATGCTCATAGCAATCCATGCTCAAGTTCAGGTATGTGTAAAATGGAACTCGTCCATCTCAGATTTCTTCGACTGTCCTGTTGGAGCAAGACAGGAGGTATTTGAGAGTCCGACAATTTTTTTCTCTACTAATCACAGCGATTGCTGACCAGGTCCGTGCTAAGGGAAAACATGGCGTGCAGTTATTGCCAGGAATGCCTGAGTTGGATTATTGGAAATGTTTCGTTGAGCAAAGCACTCTGTAGTTTAATTGTCCGTAATTGGATTTTCACGGGTTATCTTGGGACTATAGGACATTCTCAGTTCTGAAACGGAAATTAAGCCCGAGTTTCGTCACTTACTTCGACTAGTTCCGGTAGACTGGTAAAGATGGAAGCTGATGTGAAGATCGCTAGAATCGTGGCAAAAGGATGACATTAAAGAATGCAAAAAGATTAATTAGAATAAAAACTAATCGAAAATAGTCATATTAGACTGTTTTAACGTATACTTTCTGCACAAAACCCACAGAAGATAATTAAACAAACCTCACCGTACGTACCTAGCAGACAAACACGATCAAACCATAGCCAGTACGCCAGCAGACGATCGAGCTAGTGTGATATAATGTTTCATGTAAAGCTCGAATGAGTAGCAGCAGATAACTTTTAAGTTCTGGCTTGAATTGACAATTTCGTTTCCCTGGTCTGGCGAGGACCAAAAATTCACTATCATCGAGTCGATGAGTGATCAACTTGCCCGCACTCGGCGTAATGTATAACTTGTAAGATCTGGTCGATGATGACAAGAAAATGGCATTAAAACACACAAAAAGTTTCATTACAACTAAAATCACCGATTATATTAATAACTGACCATTTTTACACTTACAGCAAGTACTCAAACCTTACAACGCAAACAAAACACACCTGCGGGGAGTGTCCCGCTCTCGCATCAAAACTCAATGCATGAGTGTTCGTTTCGCTATCTGATCCGATATGGTAAGCTGGATAGGCCAAGAAACCAACATCTAAATCAGAGTTAGTTGATACATTTTTCTTCCTAAGGTGTCCGTGAAGAAGAAAACCACATGTTAAGCTTTTTCATGTAAGACATGAATGAAAATCAACATCGCTGTTTCCTGAGCGGTGTTGGAAGTGGGCATCCATCTTAGCAGGATTATATTCACGTAGTTCGGCTTGTGGAGATGATATTAACTGTAGATTTTAGTTATGCGGGGTAAACCACCCCCCACAAATTTTGAAAACTGCTTTTGATATCAATGTTTAGTAATTATTACATCACCCTTTTTCATGGAGCCCCCAAACAAGTACAAGTGGTCCAGTCATGGCATTTCACAAAAACAAATATTTAGTTAACATGTAAAACATAAATTAGTATCATGTTGGACCTACATGGAAACTGCCTTTTCATCAAATTAATGCAACTACTGCAACTTCATGAAGACATCTCAAAGTGTGATGTCAGACATCGATTTACCGAGTTCGACTGCAGCTGCCTGAAAGAAAAACAGCAGAGGTTGTAGAGTACAGATTGTTGCTTGTTTGCTGGAATGCCATGTATCTTGACAACTTTTCCATCAATAATTTTGCCACGATGATTATGGCAAATGACACAGTACTGTTTTCCACCCCCACATGCTTTGAGCGATCTAGTATTCAGTGCAGAAGAAATGTTTGAGAATGCAATCGGAACTAACTGGTTCTACCTAACGCGTTGTTTTTCGACAGAGAGCGCCGAAGGATAACTCCTACCGGGTATGTTGATGGGAATGTGCTATTGCTTTTGCGCGCGTGTTGCACGTGCTTTGTCACCCTGGTGGTGTTATCTGTTGCACGAAAGTTATGTTATTTTCCGCTGTGTTTAGCGCAGGAATTTGTTTTTAAGGTGTGCGGTATTTCAAGAGAAAGATGGGAGAAGATGATAAACTAAACTAAAAGCGATAACTCTCCGTTAGCCCGCTGCCTCGTTAAAAAATGGTTTTATGTCTGCGTCAATTTATTAAGTTGAATATACATTGAACATGTTAATTTAAATCTACATTTAATTTCTTTGGTTCGCCTTTTTTTGGTTCAGAGTTCGGAGGGAAACAGAAGCTCTGGCAAGATTAGTAGGGTTTTGGCGTCCTGAGTGCCACAGTGCGTGTTTTAAAGTGTTTTAGTGGTAATAATTGTATTTGATGTATTTTTTAATATTTATTTTAGATTTAATGAGAGAGAGAGTTTTTGTATTGTAAGGCGCATATCTGTATTGAGTTAATTGTTTTATGTTAAATTCTGTTTGTGACGTGTTTGTTCTTAAATGTGATTTAGTGACTGATGAAAGAATTTCTCTTATTTGTTTCCTTTTTACTGTCGGTTTGTGTCTCGAGCTTTTAACACCTACACCAACTGTGACAGTGTATCTGTGCGTCTGTCTACTTGTCTGTCTGTGCGTCTGTCTACGTGTCTGTCTGTCTGTGCGTCTTTCTACGTGTCTGTCTGTCTGCCTGTCTGTGCGTCTGTCTACTTGTGTGTCTGTCTGCCTGTCTGTGCGTCTGTCTACGTGTCTGACTGTCTGCCTGTCTGTGCATCTGTCTACTTGTGTGTCTGTCTGTCTGTCTGTGCATCTGTCTACGTGTCTGTCTGTCTGCCTGTCTGTGCGTCTGTCTACTTGTGTGTCTGTCTGCCTGTCTGTGCGTCTGTCTACGTGTCTGTCTGTCTACCTGTATGTGCGTCTGTCTACTTGTGTGTCTGTCTGCCTGTCAGTGAGACTGTCTACGTGCCTGTCTGTCTGCCTGTCTGTGCGTCTGTCTACTTGTGTATCTGTCTGCCTGTGCGTCTGTCTGTCTGTCTGTCTGTCTATGTGTCTGTCTGTCTGTCTCCTAGTCCTTCTTGAGTCTGTGATTTTGTCGATCTTTATGTCCTTTCTGTGTCGTTCTTTGATTTGTTCTGTCTTAATTTGAGTGTGTTGCGCTCGCCTCTTCGCAATATTCTGTTTCTACGGGGCTTTCCCTAGCTTGCGCCGGGAAATTGAAGTTCACAAACTCCGGTGGTCGTTTTTGATAAAACTTTATTAACGCACTGGCCGATGCACAGCGGTGACAATCAGCAAGCAACCTCAGTGTATGTGCAGTGCCGCAGAAGACTCACTCCTTATGAAGGAGGACTCTCCTATCTTCTTGTTAAGCTTTCACACTTAACTGTCGTGTGTTCTCTCTCATGTTGCTTTGTCACGCTTTATAAACCTTTACACAGATTTAAGAAACTTCCAGACCAGAGTTGAAAATACACTCACGCTCAAGCAGCTATGCGACTGACGTCACGTGACACAGCCAAGACAAATTTTGCCTGACTCCATTGCGTGACCCCGCAACTGCATGAGGGGAGAGGCTATTGTAAACAGCCCGATTGTGCTACGATGTTCCTTGGGTTCTAGAACCTTCACAACACGTGTGTGTTTCTGTATCTACATGTTGCCGTTCTTTCGGTGTCTGTCTGCGTGTACGATTGTAGAGAATCGACAGGAACATGCAACCGTTTTTAAGGAGGGATGCTGGTGCGTGATACTTACATTGAAAATTTCGAGAATACAGAATTTTTCCACCTGGTATCGGTTCGACTTTCAAGATGGCTGCTGTGAGGGAACCAAATTCTGCAGGTATTGATACTCCAATCCGAACTTTCTCCAAGGAGATCGCTTGCCTTCCACATATGAATTCTGCCGTCTCTCCTTGTGCAACGAACTTTTCCATCTGTTCTATGTCTGCATCAAACAGGAAAAAGCGAGGTCGTTTCTCAGACATGTGTGAATTCCGTCGTTTAACAGCCGTTTATTTATTCAACATTTTTTTCGTGTACTGATTCTTTCGTTTTCCTACTATCATTCATCCATCTGTCAAATCATCTAACAGTCAGTTCCTTTCTTCATTTATCCCGACCGTCCATGAATGAAATCATCAATATGTGTCACTTCAATTCATCTTTTTATGCATTTGTTTATCCAATGAAATATTTCCTAATGTGCTCGTTGTATTGTTGCATTTCTACTCTCATGCATTAATTTTACCGTTCTATACACCTACACGTCCCAAGAAAAACATGAAAAACTACAGAAATAGGCAAATATGACCACAATATTCACAGTGTTTCCTGTTGTCACCCTTCTATTCTCTATCTACTTTACTCATCCCCTTTCATGTCTTTTTCTTTCTTCTCTCTCTACAGTAATTCAATCCTTTCTTGCTGTCTCCCTTTTTCTCTCTCCACATTACTCATCCCTTTCCTGCTGTCTTCCTTCTTCTCTCACTACAGTACACATCCTCTTTCCTGCTGTCTTCTTTCTTCTCTCTATACAGTACTCATCCCCTTTCCTGCTGTCTTCCTTCTTCTCTCTCTACAGTACTCATCCCCTTTCCTGCTGCCTCCCTTCTTCTCTCACTACAGTACTCATCCCCTTTCCTGTTGTCTTCCTTCTTCTCTCTCTACAGTACTCATCCCCTTTCCTGTTGTCTCCCTTCTTCTCTCACTACAGTACTCATCCCCTTTCCTGTTGTCTTCCTTCTTCTCTCACTACAGTACACATCCCCTTTCCTGCTGTCTTCCTTCTTCTCTCACTACAGTACTCATCCCCTTTCCTGTTGTCTTCCTTCTTCTCTCACTACAGTACACATCCCCTTTCCTGCTGCCTCCCTTCTTCTCTCACTACAGTACTCATCCCCTTTCCTGTTGTCTTCCTTCTTCTCTCACTACAGTGCTCATCCCCTTTCCTGCTGTCTCCCTTCTTCTCTCACTACAGTACTCATCCCCTTTCCTGTTGTCTTCCTTCTTCTCTCTCTACAGTGCTCATTATCTTTCCTGCTGTCTCCCTTATTCTCTGTATGAGTACTCATCCCCAATTCCTGCTGTCTCTTTCTTTTCTCTCTACAGTGCTCATCCCCTTTCCTGCTGTCTCCCTTCTTCTCTCTCTACAATGCTCATCCACTTTCCTGCTGTCTCCCTTCTTCTCTCTCTACAGTACTCATCCCCTTTCCTGCTGTCTCCCTTCTTCTCTCTCTACAGTACTCATCCCCTTTCCTGCTGTCTCCCTTCTTCTCTCTCTACAGTACTCATTTCCTTTCCTGCTGCCTCCCTTCTTCTCTCTTTACAGTGTTCATCCCCTTTCCTGCTGCCTCCCTTCTTCTCTCTCTACAGTGCTCATCCCCTTTCCTGCTGTCTCCCTTCTTCTCTCTCTACAGTACTCATCCCCTTTCCTGCTGTCTCCCTTCTTCTCTCTCTACAGTGCTCATCCCCTTTCCTGCTGTCTTCCTTCTTCTCTCTCTACAGTGCTCATCCCCTTTCCTGCTGTCTTCCTTCTTCTCTCTCTACATTACTCATCCCCTTTCCTGCTGTCTTCCTTCTTCTCTCTCTACAGTGCTCATCCCCTTTCCTGCTGTCTCCCTTCTTCTCTCTCTACAGTGCTCATCCCCTTTCCTGCTGTCTCCCTTCTTCTCTCTCTACAGTACTCATCCCCTTTCCTGCTGTCTCCCTTCTTCTCTCTTTACAGTGTTCATCCCCTTTCCTGCTGTCTCCCTTCTTCTCTCTTTACAGTGTTCATCCCCTTTCCTGCTGTCTCCCTTCTTCTCTCTCTACATTACTCATCCCCTTTCCTGCTGTCTCCCTTCTTCTCTCTTTACAGTGTTCATCCCCTTTCCTGCTGTCTCCCTTCTTCTCTCTTTACAGTGTTCATCCCCTTTCCTGCTGTCTCCCTTCTTCTCTCTTTACAGTACTCATCCCCTTTTCCTGTTGTCTCCCTTCTTCTCTCACTACAGTACACATCCCCTTTCCTGCTGTCTCCCTTCTTCTCTCTCTACAGTACTCATCCCCTTTTCCTGTTGTCTCCCTTCTTCTCTCACTACAGTACTCATCCCCTTTTCCTGCTGTCTCCCTTCTTCTCTCACTACAGTACACATCCCCTTTCCTGCTGTCTCCCTTCTTCTCTCTCTACAGTACTCATCCCCTTTTCCTGTTGTCTCCCTTCTTCTCTCACTACAGTACACATCCCCTTTTCCTGCTGTCTCCCTTCTTCTCTCTCTACAGTACACATCCCCTTTTCCTGTTGTCTCCCTTCTTCTCTCACTACAGTACTCATCCCCTTTTCCTGTTGTCTCCCTTCTTCTCTCACTACAGTACACATCCCCTTTTCCTGTTGTCTCCCTTCTTCTCTCACTACAGTACTCATCCCCTTTCCTGTTGTCTCCCTTCTTCTCTCTCTACAGTACTCATCCCCTTTTCCTGTTGTCTCCCTTCTTCTCTCACTACAGTACTCATCCCCTTTTCCTGCTGTCTCCCTTCTTCTCTCACTACAGTACACATCCCCTTTCCTGCTGTCTCCCTTCTTCTCTCTCTACAGTACTCATCCCCTTTTCCTGTTGTCTCCCTTCTTCTCTCACTACAGTACACATCCCCTTTTCCTGCTGTCTCCCTTCTTCTCTCTCTACAGTACACATCCCCTTTTCCTGTTGTCTCCCTTCTTCTCTCACTACAGTACTCATCCCCTTTTCCTGTTGTCTCCCTTCTTCTCTCACTACAGTACACATCCCCTTTTCCTGTTGTCTTCCTTCTTCTCTCTCTACAGTACTCATCCCCTTTCCTGTTGTCTCCCTTCTTCTCTCACTACAGTACACATCCCCTTTTCCTGTTGTCTCCCTTCTTCTCTCACTACAGTACACATCCCCTTTTCCTGTTGTCTCCCTTCTTCTCTCACTACAGTACACATCCCCTTTCCTGCTGTCTCCCTTCTTCTCTCTCTACAGTACTCATCCCCTTTTCCTGTTGTCTCCCTTCTTCTCTCACTACAGTACACATCCCCTTTCCTGCTGTCTCCCTTCTTCTCTCACTACAGTACACATCCCCTTTCCTGCTGTCTCCCTTCTTCTCTATGTACATTACTCATCCCCTTTTCCTGTTGTCTCCCTTCTTCTCTCACTACAGTACACATCCCCTTTTCCTGCTGTCTCCCTTCTTCTCTCTCTACAGTGCTCATCCCCTTTCCTGCTGTCTCCCTTCTTCTCTCACTACAGTACACATCCCCTTTCCTGCTGTCTCCCTTCTTCTCTCTCTACAGTACTCATCCCCTTTTCCTGCTGTCTCCCTTCTTCTCTCTCTACAGTACTCATCCCCTTTCCTGCTGTCTCCCTTCTTCTCTCACTACAGTACACATCCCCTTTTCCTGCTGTCTCCCTTCTTCTCTCACTACAGTACACATCCCCTTTCCTGCTGTCTCCCTTCTTCTCTCTCTACAGTACTCATCCCCTTTCCTGCTGTCTCCCTTCTTCTCTCTCTACAGTACTCATCCCCTTTCCTGCTGTCTCCCTTCTTCTCTCTCTACAGTACTCATCCCCTTTCCTGCTGTCTTCCTTCTTCTCTCTCTACAGTACTCATCCCCTTTCCTGCTGTCTCCTTCTTCTCTCTCTACAGTACTCATCCCCTTTCCTGCTGTCTTCCTTCTTCTCTCTCTACAGTACTCATCCCCTTTCCTGCTGTCTTCCTTCTTCTCTCTCTACAGTACTCATCCCCTTTCCTGCTGTCTCCCTTCTTCTCTCTCTACAGTGCTCATCCCCTTTCCTGCTGTCTTCCTTCTTCTCTCTCTACAGTACTCATCGCCAATTCCTGCTGTCTCTATTCTTCACTCTGTACAGTACTCATCCACTTACCTACTGTCTCCCTTCCTCTCTCTCTACAGTACTCATACCTATTCCTTCTGTCTTCCTTCTTCTCTCTACCCCTGTGGGTTCGGGGTAAGAATGGACCACCGCGTCTCCCTACGCGATTCGTAAGAGGCGAATAACTAGGGACACCGTAACTGGATTACGTTTACTCTAAACTGTTCGGGTGATCTTTGTGCTTGATGGCCTTACATAGCCTAT
>JAWQFJ010023263.1:0-10000 GCA_034096865.1 Theodoxus fluviatilis | reverse complement strand
AGGATGCAATTTCAGATCAGAGGGGGGCTTTCTCGTTTTCTTTGTGGGGAACTAGTTTGTCGGAGAATTATAAATCGAAAGATATACCACAACATCGCTATGAGCACGATTTTATAGGGAAACGTTGGAAAGACATCTATCAACACACTCAGTTGAGTGTAATACACGTGGCCTAGTGGGTACCGTTGTCGATAACCACGAGATTAACCCGGTTTCATTTTCCCGCCGATTCCCTCTTCTGTAAATTGCTTATACCTTACCCCAGGGGCCTGTTCAAGAGGCCTACCGGTACGTCTCTTGAACGACTTGGTACGGCTACCGGTATCGACCGGTACGTACCGCGCCAGAACGCTGTTGCGCCTGTATAGCTAAAATGGCTGCCTTCGGGGAAAGGAAGAAAGTCGTCATCACAAATATGCGCTGTGGCACGCATTTTGACCTGTGATTATTACCCAGCCTATGCGAGACGTTACAAGAAGTTAGGCTGATATTGTACTTTTCTTTTTTTAAAGAATAACTGCTCTGAAATAATTACCGGGCAAGATGTGAGCAAACATTTCCACGACAGATGCCAAAACAATTTCAAGGGAAGCAACTCTTATTTCTTACATTAGCTCTTAGTTGGTTGTATAACCTCCCTTGAAGTGAGCATCGAACTATTCTTGCTTACACCAAGTTAGCACTGTTGTTTTGACATAAATTTCTATTCGAGCGATGCCGAGCATTCATGCACAGCTACAGCTCAACGTATTTCATCAGTTCCACAAGGAACGAGCAGTCTGCAGCTGCTGGTTTACTCATTTGGTTGAGAAGTGCAATCCGCGACGATGAGAAGGCATCGCGGAAGCCATCTTGGCTACTGTTCGGTCATAACGAGTCGTTCAAGAGTGCACATTGGTTGCTCGGCTACCGGTAGGCTACCGGTAGGTCGTCTTGAACGCACGGCAGTTCTCATTTACCGTTTTACCGGACCCAGGAAAATTTCGTGTCCTTTCAACAAAACTTGCGACGTGTGAGGAGACCTTTAGGTACCCATGCTCTCGCCTCCCGCCTGCAAACGGCGCACCTCCCTGACAAACCCTGCGTTCCGTTTCACTCTGCTTCATCTCTGCTACGATGTAGCAGCCTCAAGAGTTTTGATTGGTTGGTTTTATTTAATCAATTTAAAAGCACATTGTCATTAAAAGTATAGGGTTTTGGATGCCCTCTTTGAATACACGAATCCCCAATTTTATTTCTCACTCATATTTATCACTCTTGATCAAAGAAACGACTTAATAAAAGCATTAGGGTGGAAAATCATTCATACACAATCTTTGGTGACGTTTCACCCAGTGGCAGAGGTCAACTTCCTGTCAAGGTCGCGCAGAAGCTAGAGCATCTCAGAAGGCTCGCTGAATGCTCCACACTAGAGTGCGCCACTTGCTGTGCCTAGCAACGATGAAACTACAGAACTCGTAGCCGCATATGATTGGCTCATACTAAACAGAACTAATTGGAAGTCACTCCACGGACTTGCACGGTAAACATGCTTCGAACCATGGAGTTTACATACCATGGAAGTGGCAAACGTGCCGATTGCTGTCACATTTCGAAGAAATAAATGTTCTCGTGCTCTCATCACCGTGGCAGAGTGGATTGTATGCCTTGGTTTCATATCTATAGTAAACGTCGGCATTTAAACCCATGAGTGTAGCGATTTAGCAGACAACGCACATTTTGGGATTCCCTTGACCTTCCTCTATGACTGGTGATGGTTTTTGTTATTAATGGATTTTCGACCCTAACGCTTTTATGAAGTTGTCTATTCGATCAAGAGGGATATAATTCAATGTGAAATTATTTAGGGGATTGATGTCTCCAAAGAGAACCTCTAAAACCCTCTACTTTTAATGGTAACGTGCTTTTAAAACAAGTAAAGAAACCGACCAATCGAAACTCCTGAGCCTGCTACATCGTAGCAGAGATGAAGCAGAGTGCAACGGAGCGCAGGGAAAGTGTTGGTTTCTGCAAGCGAGTATCTGGAGCACGTGATCTGCAGTCGCTTGCCAGCAGTGGGCGCGGCGTCCGCAGCTGCGTGGATTCCCGCGCTGTTCCCTTGAGCTGAGTGCCTCACTCAGACTGCTTCTATTACCAACCACGGGCAGAGGTGGAAAAAGGGGTGGTGGTGGTAGGACTTTGATGCATTCATCCGCAACCTGACACAGCGCTGCCCTAGGAGTCCAGATGGAGATGGAGTGATCATAAGAGTGGCTAGACAACCAGGGAATAAAAGTGGGCGGTTTGAACTCCCGTTCATGGATGAAATCACAATAGGGGAAAGGCGTCTGTACCTTAACAGCGGTAAAAATGGTACTTACCACCCATCCGTAGTTGTCATGTGTTATGTCCCAGAAGACGCTAATCTTTGGAGTCGTTCCATCCTGAGTTTTGGAGTTGAGAAGGACATTGGTGTCTTCTGGGGTCATATACCCACATATGGCCTCGTTTTTGGAAGGGCATCGTTCTGAAAAGAAGGACAGGCAAAAGACACACAGGATTCAATTCCAAGTAGTTTGACAAAACCAGTTGTTTATCTTTTTTTTTAAAATCATGTCCCCTTGGTTTTATGCCTGTGGTAAAGGACTTAAAAGAATGACTGGCCCGTTCCTTGCCCGCCATGCCGAATCCAATGCCACCTCAACAGTGTTCCTCACCATTTGGATACGTACACGTCCCTATGCTTTGTTTTCAAGAAAAATTAATTGCAAAATCCCCTTTTGACATGAATGAGAGCCCTGCGTGACTACAGGAGCCCTGATAGGAGTGCACGCAGGGATCTAAAGTCATGGCAATACCAGAGATCAAGGCAAGGTGAGACATCATATATCAGACTCACCGATTTCGCACCGTTGTCCTTTGAAATCGCTGGTGCATGTGCAGCTGAAGAAGTTGAAGTCGTTCTTGCATGCGGCATTATTCAAACAGGGGTTGCTCTCGCACTCGTCTTCATCTGTTAAAGAAACGGGCAGCCTCGGGTGACATAGGCGTTTACACGAGGCATCTATAAAGTCCAGGCCAGATCACTCCCCCACCAAAGAATGGGGGAAAGCGATGGAGCACGGTCTGTGTTACGGCCATCTCCTTCATAACGTCAACAGACATGGTGTTCTCCCAGCTTACACCATGACGGTAAAAAATCCGCTAGCCAGTTTTCACATGCGTTTACGTTTTTACATCAATGCTCCATTTGGCGATTTAAAAACATTTTCTAGAACTGGCATAATTTTATGTCCACAAAGGATTTTAAGTTTGTAAGAAATATTGTGATGAATTAGTAATAACATCGGTCGTGATAGTTGTGACAATAACCAACTTATTGGAACATCAATCATTTGATCTGCAGATGGATAATGTAAACAAAGTCGTTTCTGGTTATTAAGATGATAAAAATTATCATTTAGTTAAATGACACCTTAAAGTCACTCTCAAACTGGGCTGGTATTACGAATATACTTAAATTGGGAGCTTTTTTCTCTTCCGGGGGGGAGGGGGGGATTGGGGGTGGGGAGGTAGGGTGGGTGGGTGGCGGAAGGACAGGTCGTCGGCCGCAATAAAAGAATTTATCAACCCAGTCAATCGATCAATCCATCCATCCATTCTACCGACCGTCCGTCCGTCCGTCCGTCCGTCCGTCCATCTCTCTCTCTCTCTCTCTCTCTCTCTCTCTCTCTCTCTCTCTCTCTCTCTCTCTCTCTCACACACACACACACACACACACACACACACACATTCTTTACCACAGTGCACAAACTAAGTCAGTAGAATGAATAGAATGACATCATTTGATACTCCAAAACAACCTCACACTGAGCTACGTTGCAGAATGGGTGGTTTCCCATGTCGTAGAGGTCCCGCAAACCACTAGAACTTCACCCAGTCACATCGAAATGTTGCCCTCGTCTCTTCGCAATGTCCTGTTGTACGGGGGTTCTCCTAGCTTGCACCGGGAAGTCGAAGTTTACACACTCCGGTGGTCGTTTTCGATAAACTTTATTCATGCACTGGTCGATGCACAGCAGTGACAATCAGTAAACAGTATCGTCGTAACAACGTCACTCTACGCGCAATGCCGCAGAGGACTCGATCGCACTCGCTTATCTCTAGTTAAGCTCTCACTTAACTCTGTCGTGTGCTCTGTCGTGTGATCTCTCCTGTCGCTTTGTTGCGCTTTATATACCTTAAAGATCTAGAAAAGCATGCTTAAGTTTTAATGTTTACTCAATGATATTGATTAACTTAATGTATTGGAGAAACTTTTTAAAATTATGACACATTTTGTTATCGTTATAATGAGTTGTAAAACAGCCAATTCTCACCTGGCCGAAAAAAAACAACTCATTAGGCAATTCAGTGCGCATGCGCAAGTTTTATGACGCCAAATCGAATAATGGTCTCAAGCCGAAACATAGCTGAGCCAAGCGATTGTGACAACACGTTAGACAAGGGTTGTGAGAGTAGAGACCCTGACAGCATTTCAAGCGAACAATACGATGACCTTGCAGTTGCTTGGGGCAAGTAAGCGTGCCGTTGGAAACCATGTGGTTCCCACAGTTGCAGCCTCAAGCAAGGTGACTAACACATATTACTTCATCACTTCCAGACGTAAAACAGGGTACATGTAAAGGCGGTGATTTCACACTTCGGTGAGATTAACCCCTGTAAGCAGCTATTAGCCAGCATAGGATGGGAACACTCCCCAGGAAATCGAGCTGGATTTGGTATCTGACTATAGGACCATGATCTGACTACCACTGTGTTTGTGATCATTTGCCAGTGAGAGCTTGATCAAGCGACTCAGTGATCAGGGGGTAGAGTATCAAGTGGTTTGCGACCCAAACATGAGTGATAAGGTGCTATACGCAACCCACATCTTTAAAGCTATGCCTCTGTTGTGTCAAGAGAATGCGCATCGGAGCCCCTGGCAGCCCTGACGGACCTGTACACGATGGCAGGCTGTGACTCCACTTCCCGTTCGGCAGACAGTGGATGACGTTCTTTCCGCTCATCCGGAAGCCAGGCAGGCACTCCACGTAAAGCACTGCACCCTCGGTGTAGGAGAACTCTAGAGGCAGAATGTCCGCATTCTCCACCAACTCTGGTTGTGGACACGTCGCGTCTTGGGCTGCAATCACCAAGCCAGGCGGAAATTTAGGTCGCCCATCTACTCGTTTGACGTATTTGTTCCTTCGGTCACTTTGTCAAGAAGAGAGACGAGCAGGCAGGTAGGTACACAGGCAAACAGACGGACAGGAGAGCAGGGACATGGCTGAGCAGGCAATAAGCGGAACAAGTATTGCTTATTAAACAACTCAGTTGATTAACCAGTCAGAAGATCTTATTCATGCAGCACACATATGTCTGTCAGTTGGCCTATCAGAGAAACAGGAAAATATTTTCTTAAACATCACCGCTACGGGTTGTCATGCCCGTAGGAAAAGTGTTCAACCATCGAACATGATTCTCGGGTGAGGCTTGGTAATCCCAAGTTAACTTGGTGATTTAATCAGTTGTTGAAACCAGTCAGCAAATGGATACCATCCTGTCAGCTTAGTGTTGTAGCGGCTCTGTATATCAGTTTACCACCTGCATCTGTGAACCTCCAGTGTGCAGGCCAGTTACTCTGTCTTGTTGTACTTACTCATATCATAATGTGCAACATCGCATTTCCAATGACATGAGCTTATTTGTAACCGCTTTCTAATGTGAGGGAGTCTAATTATTGTGTTTCCAATGCTCATGTTCTGTAAAAAAAAATGATATCCCCTAGACAATGCGCTACAACGCGCAAACACGCACATACAGACATACATACACACGCATACTCAAGCACACACACACACACACAGAGCAGGCAGCAGAGAGACAGATAAACAGTAAGGCAGGAAGGAAGGCAGGAAGGCGGGCAGGAAGAGGCGCAAGCAGGCATGCAGGCAGACAGACATACAGGCAGGCAGACAATCAGACAGCAGACAGGCAGATAGACAACAGACAGGTAATCAGGCAGGCAGGCAAGCAATCAGGCATGAAAGCAGGCAGGCAGGCAGCCAGGCAGGCAGGCAGACAGGCAGACAGACAAGCAGACAGACACAGGGATGGACAGATATTGTATTGACAATAAACGCAACAAAAACGAATAATGGGAAGATGAGAATGAAGAAAACGTTTCGTGAGGTCTACGTTTAGAAAACAGGAGTAGAAAAGCTGAAAAGAATGCACTCGTTAGAAAAAAAAGTTAAAGAAAGGTACGATTGTGTACGATCACGAGAGCTTGAAAATACTACAGAGTAACTAATTTAACAAGTATGCGTTTGAACGCTTGAGGTCTTGCAGGCTTCGACGGATGATCTACTTAGGAGGAGTGGAGTATATGGTGAGGTGCACGTTTTCTACCTACCTTGTAAACCAGGTGCCAGAAGTACTGCAATGAAGCAGAACAGCAACAGCCTAAATCCAGGCCGCGAGAGTTCCATCGCCCGCCTGAAGGAAGCGCCACACGCCATCTGTTGGCAGAACACGTAAGGATCTTTCAAAGAACTATTATTTCAAAGCGACAACTCCTCAGGCATTGTCCTAACAGCAACGTTTCATACAAGTGGCTGCTTGATCTCACAGCAGTGCTGGGAAGTACATGCCCGTGCATGCGCCTGATTTGCATGGGAAGAAATCAGTCTACTACCAAGTGCGGCGCGAGACACTCGATGCCATCCTTAAAGGCTGACATCTTAGGTTGCTGGGAGTTGGGAAAGCAAGAAATGTACACCTTACTATTTAAAATGGCGCTCTACATGTATGTGTAACGTCGGCAT
This sequence comes from Theodoxus fluviatilis, assembly GCA_034096865.1. NCBI lineage: Eukaryota > Metazoa > Mollusca > Gastropoda > Cycloneritida > Neritidae > Theodoxus > Theodoxus fluviatilis. The sequence goes on along the minus strand of JAWQFJ010023263.1, from coordinate 3,152 downwards.
CAAGACGATGTCCGTAGTTCCGAAGTCGTCAGCAACCATTTGCGCTCTCAATTAGTGATCAGCATGTGTTCGTGAGGGACAAAGGCATCCACCCATTGAATCCTTGGCCACGGGTTCCAGTTGTCAGGGGTAATTGGGTGTGGGTGTGGGGGTAAAGCGTTGAGGAAGGGGACGGGGGGGGGGGGGGGGGGGATAGACAATAAAGCGGTAGCCACCGAATGCGTTTGTCGTCACAAGGCGAATGCAACGAGAAGCGACGGAATCCCTTCCACTGATGGGCCACACTACTGGACTCGTCCGATGAAAGGGGAGCAGACCCCGCTCCGCTAGCGGGCCACGACATCTGATTCGCTGCGTTTTTTGCATAGGCGTTTATGTTCGAAACAGAGCCGAATCGCCATGACGACTGCTGCAAATAGGATATTCATCGTAACCCAATTAAGCTGAAAGCGCATTGTGTACACCAGTTTCTCAATTATTCGCACTGTGTGGTCATTTTGTGGGCGGAATAACTGTCCAAGATTTCGTATGTGAGCTAGCGAGCACGTAATCATTTGGTTGTCATTCCATTTGGGAGTCATTGCGAATTAAACGCCCAACATTTCACCCCTTTCCTCGGACGAGTCCTCCAGTGTGGCCCATCAGTGGAAGGGATTCCAAAGCGATATACTAGCACTCCCATCATAAGTCCGTGAGGTAGGCGCGGGGGGGGGGGGGGGGGGGGGGGGGGAGGGGAGGTGGGGAGGGAGGGAAGCAGATGGGGTGTAAGAGGTTGATCATTGACCATTTGGTCGGTGGCTAAATCTGCCTGTTGTACCGCCACAGTCCCAGTACAGTGATCAGTGCGGACCCTCGGGTCTCTTCCGCAGAACTCTATTTCTTCCCATAGCGAATTGATTTCCCTGTAGGTTTGTGTGAGTTGAAATGGATTCACGCCTTTAAGAATAGCATCGTTCTCCATAAACTTTCTCCTCTGAACGCTGTGTCTCCACAAGGTGTTGAAGTAGCCTGTATTTCCGTCCTTGGAAACAATATTCCACTCAGGTTCAGTGTTTGGTCACCGCTTGGCTGGGAGATGACCTCCAAATATTTCGTAGTTGAAACGCTCTGATCATGAATAGCTCAGGATGTCTGATGTGACTGCGAGAGCCACTTTGGGGGGAAAACATTATCAACCAGAGAAAAACGCATGCTAAGACACAAACATTTCCGAAGTGACTGAATAGGACTCGTTTGCGTCAACTTACCTTCTTAACTGAAAGGAAGTGATATCATCGCAGCCAGATTTTACATGAAAACACTTCAATTAACTATCATACATATCTGCAAAATGACGACACACTTTCACTCATTTGTAAAATGAAGTACAGGAAGATGCAACATTGTCTTGATGGTAGGCTTACACGTGATGACGAATACAGAGATAAGAGTTTGAGTGGGTACTATCTGCATTATAAAATGAGGTAATGGAACACAAAATGAAAACGCTTAAAAAAGGCAACAAAACGTAATTAGAGATAACAGGAGGCACTAAATGCGTAGACAACGTTCTTGAGATAAGATTGGTATCTCCAAATAGAATGTGTAGCATGGACGTCCGTTTGAGTAACAGTAAACTACCGTGTCCATTAAAAAAAGAACGCTTTTGCACGAGTAAGATTTGCTCCAAGCAACTAGAATTATCCGCGCGTGTGAATGCCCGGCCGTCTTCAGTTCGATGAATTCCCTGCGACTGCTCTATGCCATGTAGTATCGTCAGCTGACGTGGAGGGCAGAGCGTCGCACATGTAGAGTTGACATATCCCTCGATTAGCGCTCGATTTGTGCCGCCATGAATGGCCAGTAAAAGCGTTTTTGTATCAGCGCTGTAGTCTTCGCAATCGCCATGTGTCCCATGTCATCGTAGAGTAGCTTCAGGGCATTTGGTCGAAACTTTTCAGGGAGAAGGAGCTGCTCTCTGGGTTTTCCGGTCTCTGAGTCCTGGCTGATTCTCGATCCCTTCTGTTGATCTTCAGCTTGCTGAGTTGTCACTTAAACGTCATCGCTTCTGGGCTGTCAATGGGTACGTCGGTCGTGTTGTTCTCCTTGGCCCTGAGAACAGGCTCAATATGTGTGTGTGTGTGTGTGTGTGTGTGTGTGTGTGTGTGTGTGTGTGTGTGTGTGTGTGTGTGTGTGTGTGTGTTTAATTGATTGAAACCCCAACCGCAACTAACGACCATCAGCAACAAGGTGAGATCACACGGCCAATGAAAATTAAAGCAGCATCAGGTGGATTTCATGCTGACGAGGTGCAAGGGCTTAATCAGGTGACGGCGCCGTCAGGGCCTATACGTTAATGCATACTGCCCCGTTATTCCGGACATCCACGTCACCGACGAGGCGGTCAAGATTCCGGGAACGTCCGGCGTACTGACATAGTGGTGGTGGCAGTTGGAGGTTTGCGTGTCCATAATCACCCACTTTGTCAGGGACGCAGCTGTGATCACCTGACTGGTCCAAAGGCGGCAGTGACAGTGGTAGGCTATAACTGCTTAACAGAGCTATACTAGAGTCAGTCGTTATTCAGTCAATGCCTCTTGACTTATCTCTAGTTCAGTTACTGAGCTTCTCATGTACGGCACACGGTAATGCACAGCAACTCAAGACAACTCCGAATGTGGGGCCGCCTTACTGAGGAGATCGGCGGCTGCGCTTTAAATAATTAAACTTTTTTAAAGCCACAACACTTATAGTCATATTATTTTTATAATATATTGTCGGAAAACGAAGCTATTGCATGTACAGCTTTGAAACTTGGCAGTCTAGTCTGTCTCAATGCAATCTAGAACCCCTATTAATTTCAAGTTCGTCAAATAACAACTTCTTTTTTTTCCCAAAAATGTTTAAGACTTTTCCGACTTTGGGCTCAAAACGGACAAAAACATACAAAAAGGAAGTTTGGAAGGGTTTGCAGTCACATTGTTATTGTACACATTTTTTTAGTGTGACTAGAAACCATCATTTTGTACCTATTGCAACAAAAATCAACTAAATTGACAAACATATGAATTTGTTGTGAATTTCAAGATTTCAATGCTAACGGTTCTTTGTCCGGCATCATGTGACCAAATACAAGGACAGACAAGCTAGGGTTAGGGGTTGCTTTTGTCGCA